>JBAIZL010000006.1:42112336-42417336 GCA_036971475.1 Prosapia bicincta | reverse complement strand
GGCAATAATTTTACCTTGAGTGATGAGGCACCTTTCGGTCACTTGACCATTGTCGAATCACTCTGACAGAGTCGAATGGTCAGAGTGATTCGACAATGGTCAAGTGACCGAAAAGTGCCTCATCACTCAAGGTAAAATTATTGCACTTAATGGTGGATAAAATTACTTACAATAGTAATATATTAACTTCATAAAGTCAGTGCAACG
This sequence comes from Prosapia bicincta, assembly GCA_036971475.1. Taxonomy (NCBI): domain Eukaryota; kingdom Metazoa; phylum Arthropoda; class Insecta; order Hemiptera; family Cercopidae; genus Prosapia; species Prosapia bicincta. The sequence goes on along the minus strand of JBAIZL010000006.1, from coordinate 42,417,129 downwards.
GAAAAACAATGGATAACGTAATATATATATATATATATATATATATATATATATATATATATATATATATATATATATATATATATATATATCAAGTGGGCTGCTGGTGTCAACTTAAAATTGTATTAGTTTATTTTGTTGTCCATGAAGTTAGATTAATATACAAGTGAAAAACTTACCCATAGAATCATTTAAAATAGTCATCTTTTGCTAACCACATAATAGAAACAGACCACAGCTTCACAAATATCTACTTCAACTCAGTATTACTCCATATACACACAAAAGTAAGAGGACCATTCAGGAATGAATAGAAGAATGTCCTAGATATTCTCGAAGACATTCTGTCATTCAGATAAAACACCAGGAAGATTATTTTAATTAAGAATGAAGTTGTTTTCCTAATTGTAGATGTAGCTTCTCCTTTCTATTAAAGAATTCATAATTTCCTAGTATTAATCCTTTATTTCTGTCCAGTCAAAGAAGGCTTTGATTTCTCCAAGGCTTAGGTCCACACTCAAACTGAATGAGGGTTGAGGGTCCTTTGAGTTAAAAACCAACCAATGATCCAATTCGAGGTTCAGTTCAGCAGAAGCAAATTTTATTTAAGGACTCTGATATTTCTTCTGCAAAGATCATGTTTTTTCAAAAACAATGGAGTGATTTAGCAGACCTCTAGTACCAGTCTTATAAAAGTGACACTTTTGATAACTTATTCTTATATAATAGCAGCGACCAGCATACTTATCAGGCTTATATTTATACTGATTTGGAATTGTCCCAAGGTACTGTTAACTCCACCTTTTTGTAAAAATACAAGCTGTACAAACATACTTAAATGAATAATACACTCAATTTTGTTGGAGTAGTTAGTCTTGTATTATTTTCCTCTGAAGAGGATTACTTTGCAATTGAAATGTACATCAGGACATAAAAAAAGTTTTTGAGGTTTAAGAGGTTTTATTTATTTATAATTAAAAATTACACCACAATTCCTCCAAGTTAATATTATAACACACTGTTTGATTCCATAACTGAAAACCTACCTTTTATAACTGGCACCACTCAGTTTACCAGCTCGGTGACCAACCCAGACTCTGATTATGATTGAGGTGTAGTTTAATATGTTTTAACTCAGTATGTTTTTAACAAATTCACATAAATTTAAGTTAACTCAAGTCAAAGTTTTTCTCTTATTATTTACCAGAATTTTAGTAGCATATGTTTTTTAATCACCTGTCTCAAAACTTGAACCTAATATAACTAATTGACTTATCCCAATAGTATGTTTAAACTAATTAAATAAAAGTAACTACTAGTTAATTTGACATAAAAATGTAGATCTTATCTAAACTTACAACTTTTTCTATTGATGGTAAATTATTTTTCCAGGTGTACAGAAAAAGAGGCAGCCGTTCTAGCAGAGCTACACAAACTGCTGTGAGTGTCATTATATATCCTTTGGATTAGGCAATGCCGCAGGTAGCAAGTAGATACCTCTCTTTACACTAATTGAGATCAGATTTCCAAGTTGCCGTAACTTTCCTTAGTCCCACATAATTATATCTATCCTTACTTATCCTTCTTCTATAAATAGGTGTAATGTGTGGACACCTCTCTATGACACTAGCAGGTAGTAGGTCTACTTCAGCCACACTTGATATTATAATACTGTCCCTATACTTGTACAAGTCTTATGTCCCTACCTACTAAAAGTCACAATCCTTTGAAAGGAATAATAGTCATAACTGGCTGATTCTATCCTTACTTATCCTTCTTCTATAAATAGGTGTAATGTGTGGACACCTCTCTATGACACTGGCAGGTAGTAGTTCTACTTCAGCCACACTTGATATTATAATACTGTCCCTATACTTGTACAAGTCTTATGTCCCTACCTACTAAAAGTCACAATCCTTTGAAAGGAATAATAGTCATAACTGGCTGATTCTCTTAAAACTATAAAAAACCGTTTCTCTCTCTTACCTGCACTGGGATCTACTTATCTGTACTGCAGTGGGTACTATAATTTTTTTCATAAGGTGCTTAATTGATAACCTACTGCCTATTGATTTTACCTGTATGTTACCTTATTACCATAACTTTTATTAATTTCATTTGGTAGTAACGTAAAGAGTGAGCGAAGATATTTATTTTATCATATTCTGTGGGATACAATCGGTGAACACAAAAGTTAATTGAGATATAGGAAAGCACCTTTGAGCAGTTGAAATATCAGGAGCTGTATTTGTAACTGCCCGTCATGGATATCTTTTTTTCACCATCAAATTGGTTCCAAGACTTTTTCAAAGAAAAACGAGAGTCCCTGAAATTGTTTGTACAACTTTACCGGGGACATATCTCTAATATAAAACCTATAACTTAATTTTCCAATAGTTCTGAGTATAAGTTTCCTATTATTTAGGTTAACATATTAGTGATATAACATATCTAGAGTCAGAATAATAAAGTATCACTAAATACATTTGAGACTGTAATCATAATTTAAATGTTGAAAATGCAGGACAAAATTATTTAAGAATGAGAAGACACTGATGAAGATCGCCACATAGTGATAGAAAAGGTTCTGTCTCAGTAAGTTTTTATAAATTTACAAAATTTAAAGTTCGGATAGTCATAAACTAATGTAAAAGTGATTATTTAAGAATGTTCGGACTATAGATTGTTAAATAGTTTTAAAATTATGTTTGTTAATAACTGACACATTTTAAAATTATAATAAAGTACCTAACTAAACTGGAAATTTTACTCACTTATAAGAACATAACTGTAAATTTTGTAAAACAAAATTTGTACTGGTCTAGTTTTAATTGAAACCGTTATAACATTACTGTTACACAACTGTTATTTAGGTCATTAGTATATGTTTTTCAAGTTAATTTAACAAATTAAAAAAAAATGTTAATAATATTTTCTGAGTAATAACACTAATGTAAATGAAAACTGGTTTGCTACATGCTGCTTGGCCTCCTTTCATAAGACCAGTTTTGTGTAATAATGAGATTTGTTGAGGGAATCAAGGAATGGATGAAGTGGTCTGACAAATTAGCATGTATTATTTTTTCAAATAAGTCAGTATACAACTGCATATTGTTATTCAGCAAATGCAATATAAAGGATATTAAAAAAATTATTTGATGTTAACCCTTTGAACAGCAACGATGCAACTGCTGTACCACCATGACACAAATCTCCCACAGTAACATTACTGTTTTACATTTACTGCTTTACTGTTTTATATTTATTTCAAAGCAGTTTCAAGGTATATCAAGGCAGTGTTAAGGGTTGTGATCTACTTAATTGTGTTAATGAACTACCCTGCCATCCGTCGGCGAAATTTTAAAAGCACATTTTTGTAGTTCTAATCACATTAGATAGGTGTCAGAAGCGTGTATAGTTCAAATTTCATAAATTGTTGGGCAAAAATGTGTATTTGTCATGTAGAAAACATCAGAAACTATCGTCATCCCTCATCGGGGCAATAAATTGCACCATACTGATCCCAACCCTTAGTGCAAACATATGACTCATCTGTATAAACTATTAGATGGTTCTCAGACCTGTACTTCTTAATTGCTTTGAGATATATTCTTTTTTCTCTAATTTCAGATTTTTATTTGAGAAACAGATCTGATGGATAAACCTGTTGCTGCAGCAGTTCTATCAAGTTCCTTCTTCAGTGTAATGTTTGGAGGCTCACTAACATTCTCTTCTTTCATAAATCTATAGACTTTACTTACAATTTCCCTGCTTTGACTATTTAAGACTTTACCACCAATCCCTACTTTTGATTTGATATATGCCATGTCCGTATATCCTAGCTCCAAAACTGTAAAATCAATAACTTATGAAAAACTAACAAATTTACAGTAACTAAAATTTTATATATTGCTCTAAGCTACCACATTCAACACGGCACTTGTTCGAAATAAGTTGACGCTCATGAAGGTTAGCAACAACTAACTGACATTTGCAAAACAACCCAACCGTTCTTCCTCCACCCGTGTTAGTCATAATGCAATCACCAACTCTATGAGTCAGTGAAATCCAAGGGGCAATTTTTTTATAATGATCTGCAAGCACCTCCAACCTCCCTCTCGCTGAGGCCTGCAGCCGCAAGTGCCAGCATATAAAATTTGACCTATAGTATGAGTAATGTGTAGCATTACCAGCCAGGACCAGTTAGTTCCTGTCAAACTCCAGGATTAGTATTCTGGTTTCACTACTGACAGTTTGACTATTTCTCTGCTACCAACAATACATTTTTTTGTTTTTGTTAGCTTTTCAATGCCAAGACTTAAAAAATGTCTTTATTTTTCCTATTTCCTAAAAACTACCAAAATTGGTTTAAAAAAATGTTTATTTCATATTAAAATAGTGGTTAACCCTCATGCACGCGCGCCTTTTTATCTAACGTAAGTAGATAAAGAAATGTTGTATTTTATACAACATCTCGGTTTTCTACATTTTCCTTAACTTTCAATCGAGTTATTAAAAGTTTGGTGTTAGCAATGAAAAAATTACTTGTGAGTTGACCCCAGCAATGTTTATCAGAGCAAAAAATAATGCAACTGGCCATCTTATTGTCCTCCGGGCAACGCTATATGTAGCACAAAGCTGGTCATTACTATCAACTCCACCTTTTGTTCTGTTGTACTGCAATATAATTTCTGGCTTATTTGTTTGTTCGTCAACATCATCTGAGTCGTGCATAGTCGAAATCAATATTACAGCTTTATTTTTTTTGTCATATATGAGACCATGGTTCGATCATTCTGGAACCCAAACAAGGAAATACCTGGCTGATTGGTTTTATTAGGCAGCAATTCTGGTGGAATTTCCCGTTTGTTCTTACATAGAGTGCCAATCACCTTCCAATTCACTTTCTGAGTTATGATAGCTTTTTTCAGCTTTACCGTCGCTCAGATCATCGTCACTTTCAATAACATCAGCATTATCAATTTCTTCATCAGAAAGATCCTGTAAAATTTTTGGAATGTCTTCCAAATTCACTCCAAATTCACTCCTAAAAACATGAAAATTTATAAAAATGTTGAACAAAACAAATAATTACATAATTCTTTAAAAAAATGTATATAAAAAGATTACATTCCATCGTGGAGAAAAAAAACTGCACCGAAAAAATAAAAACGTCAGAAGGCGCCTTGTTGTATTTTGTACAACAGTGATGACTGACCAAAACTAATGGCACACTGAGGCTATGTTGATAGAATAAAGACATTGATGACAACTGATAAGAGTAGTGGGGGGACCAATAGAAGAATAGAAAGGTGATTTGAACAAATAACTACCAACAGGTTTCAACAAGAATCAAAATATTAAAACTGTTGTACTTTTTACAACAGCGCGCGTCCTTGAGGGTTAAATGAAAATTTTCTTAGAAGATGTTACTTATATTCACAAAATCCTTAATAAAATTCAGATCCAACACAATATAAAGTATTAATAAAATGATAAAAAAGTTACCTAACGAATTCAATAAAAACTCACATTTTAGTGCTTGTTGAATGTTTGGAAAGTTACTGTCTAAAGGGTTTAAGAAAGTTCTTATTTATTTTGTATATATTAATTTTTTTTAACACACTAATTTACAACTTTTAATTATATATAATAAACTTGATTGTGAACTATTTATTATTTTAGTTCTACATGTTACAGAAATCAAGAAAAAGCAGTCGCGGTTCTAGGAAGCCATATTCACGAAAAATAGTAAGATTATATTTTAAGACTAGTTGTCCTTTAATAAGTTTAACCTTAAAGTGTTAAAAGATATAACAATTTTTCTTCTTTAATTTAATGATATAAAGCTTATTGATTGATCAAAGACTGAGAATAAGTTAGTTATCATTTTCAATTAGTTTGTTTTGATTTATTTAATTGATTTTAGTTTTTATTTAAAAATTTTTTTTGAAAAATATAATTTTAATTTAAATATTATAAACGAAAAAACGAAGAATGAAAATAATGTTAATCATTATATGGGACCTATTTCAGTATTAAGAAGTTTTAGTTCTCTAAATGTTTAAAATTAACATTTAGTCTATTATATAAACTAATTTAATTTTATAAGAGTGAATGCTAGCTTACTATAATGTTCTTTAACAGACCAATGTTTGCCTTCAGTCACTTAATGAATATGATTTTATTAATTCAATAAAATTAATTATTTTAATACTTTCAATTGCAATTGATGTAAATCTGTGGTTTGATCCATAAATTTCTGAACATTGTCCATAATTAAGTCCGGATAATCTAATTAAGAAACTGGATTGATTTCTTTGTTCAGGAAGAATATACATTTTTATCGCTAGTCTTGGAATTGTTCATGAATGAATTACATCTCTAGAACATGATGGTAATCATATTTGAATGTTATTAGGTAAGAAAGATAATTCGGTTATCTACAACTAATAAAAGAAATTAATTTTCATTTTCGTATGATTTTACATATTAATCAAATTTAGTTTCTTTAAAAATATAATAATACTTATGATCAGTATCATTGATGAACCATTGACTTTAGTTTTCAACAGATTAATTTATTTCACTTAGTAATTATATAAGTTTTAGTAGTGGTAATGCAATGAAAGTTAGAGTTAGACTAGGTAAAAACATTTTCTACAGGTTAGTTCAATTATTTTTCTTTCATTTAAATATTGTATAATAGGTGGGTTGTTAAATAATTTTATTAATATATATGATACTTTTATGGTATTTATCATTAAAATTATAATTGTATGGTCATGAAAATATATTAATTGTTCTATTAACATTTGATCATGTTGCTACTTCTTAGAAAGGTAAATCTTGTATATAATTATTAAATTTATTGCACTATTCTGCTATATTATAATTTTATTATTATTGGTAATTCATTATATGAATTTCCAGATAGGGGATTTGTAATACTTTAATTTATGGTACTATATATCCTTAAGAACAATTCTTTTTCATTGATAAATAATTCTTTCTCAAATAATAAAAATTAATGATATAGTTACAATAAATGAAATTATTCCTCAAATGGTTGATTAAATAAATATCATGATAAATAAACAAGAGGGTAATCTTAATAACAATGAAAATAGTTGTGGGAAAAAGTTAAATCCATATAATAGTTAAATGAACCTTCAATACATACAATAGTAAATGAAATCTCCAATAATTTAGAACTTAATGACAGTCCTCTATATAATGGACATAAATTCTTCTAGAGTAGCAAAAACCTCACCTTTAGATAATACACAATGAAAATGGGCTACTGTATCATAAATATCACGAACAATACCAATTGATAAATTAGCTAAGATTGTTCCAATTAACTCTCATATTATAAATAGAAATACAAATCCAAGTGATCAAAGAATTGATAATGATAATTTAAATGATGATTCATGAAAAGTTGCAAGTCATTTAAAATTTTAATTTCAGTTGGCACAGCAATAATTGTTGGGGCTAAGGTAATCATGCCCAGGTATCAATATCTACACCTACAGTAAATATATGGTGAGCTCAAACTAAAAATCCTAGTAGACCAATTGCTAACTATTTTAAATCATTCCCAATGATCGAAAAGATCAATTGTTTCTTCATTCTTGTCTAATAATATAACAGATCATGTCAAATCGTGATAAAGTAAGAATGTAAACTTCTGGATGACCAAAGAATTAAAATAGGTGTTTATATAAAATAGGATCATCTCCTCCTGAAGGATCAAAAGAGAAATATTTAAATCAGTTAATAATATAATAGTAGTTTCTGCAAATACTGGTAAAGACAGTATTCAAAGAATGACAATAATTAGAACTGTTTAAACAAAGAGAACGGGTATGATCCAATTTTATTCCTTTTGCATATTTAACAATGTAGTAATGAAGTTTACGCCTCCTAAAATTGAGGACACAGCGAATATCTTTATGGTTACTTGACAATAATAATTTTTTCTTGATTAATCCAATAAAGTAATAAAATGTAAATTTATATATGAAGATATAAATGCTTTTCTAGTAGTCTTATAGTCAATTTTATGATTTTAAATCTGGAAATTTAAAGAAAACATTGAAACATTTTAGGCTTATAATTAGTTAAATATAATTTTAACAGTTTACATTAACTTAAAGCCTTAACTGATGTATTTAATAGAATTAATATAAACTTAATTAAGTTAAATAGTGAGAATAATGAAAGAAATGTATTATTAATTTTTAATTTTTTTTACTTTGTGTTTCTTTGAGAATTAATTAGTGTCATTAGTGTTATTATTCAAATGTATTAGAATAAGATAATTAATTATGAGGTAATTAATGTTGACATATAATGGTTTGATAAATTGAGATACTGAATAATAAAATTTAGGTAGAAATCGTATAATTGTATTTTCTCCTATTGAAAATATAATTATAGATAAGCGAATTTTGCTTAAAGATCTAGTACTAGTCAGTTTAATCTTTCAATTAAACAATGATTTAAGTTTTGTGAATTTAAATAGATTTATTGAAAGAATTATTAATTATAAATAAACCAGCAAATAATTTTCATAATGTCATTATAATTTGCATTCTTGTTAATAAGCTATTAATTTTTTAAATTCATCTATCATTGATTACTCCAATAGAACCCATAGTAAAAGATATTATAATAAAAACAATTGTAAATGTATTAATTGTGTAACTTAATAGAAATAACAATGCAATTTTTTGTCATGTTGATAAAACTGTAAAACGTATTTAATGTTTACTTTGTATAACAGGTAGGAGTTATAAGTAGAATGGAGTAATGCCTAATTTAACTACTAACTCACCATTTACTAAAAACAAATTTATATTAAATAATAACATCGAATTTGCTATTACTTCCCCAGTAGTAGAATAGTTGATCATCTATATTTTGAATGACAAAATATTTTACTATGGATTCAGAAGAATAATAGCTTTACTTGTTATATATAATTGGAATAAATCATATTAAATTTATTTTAAGTCCTAAACATCTTCCAAACCAGTCATTTGTGAATAAGGTTATAATAGTTCTTATGAATAAAAACGTTAATATCAATAATTTATTTGAATTGTTTCATATTTAAAAAAGCAGACCCCATTTCTAAGAGGGGTATGAACCCACTTGAATTAGCTCATATTTTTTTAAAAATTTATATTATATTGAACTTTAATTTTTTATTTTAAAGGTTTGGTTTAGTTCCAAGTAATATATTAAGATTAAATTTTTACATGATCTATTACATCAAAATAGCCCTTTCAAGATTCAGCCATTTAATTTTTACTTTAAAAAAGATATAATAATGGTTTACATTTAAATTTTCTCTTTAACTTCAATATTAATAACACTTAATTTATCATAATTAAATGTATCCTCTATGTAATGGATAGATTTATTAATTTATAAGTTATTTAATATTAATTAAGTCTATCATCTATAAAAAAAATACATTTATTAATTTGCAACATAAATAATTTAATAATAATTAAAACTGTCCTCTATAAAGAGGATATCCTTTACCACTTAAGGTTAATATTTTAACATCTTAGTATTAAAATTTGCATAAATAGATCGTAGTATTTTCATATTTTATGTATTTAATGAGCACTCCATTTTCTATTATTTGTGTATTTAAAAACTGTATTTTCATATCAAATCTAGGAACTTGACAACTCTCTCATTTTACTGACTTGAAAAAGATTTCTATTAATATCGGTTATTTTACCTCACTAATAAAAAAATTCAATAGCACTGCCAGAAATCCCTTCAGGAGGAGGGTAGTGTTTGGGTGAAATTATTGAGTGATTGGGAGTTAATTTATACTCCAAAGCAAATTTATGCTATTGTAATGCTAAAAAATGACAGAAGTTGACAAAATGAATGAATTAAATATATTCAATATTGAAGGAGTATTTAATTAAACTTAAATTTTAGTACATGTACATGGTGGTATTTAATTAGCATATGAGTTTAACGGCTTACAAAAAATAACAAAGTCCTAAAACTAAACTTAAAATTTTCATTTTGATAAATTATAATAACACAAAGAAATATTGAGTCTATGAACTTATGTGGAATCTGCTTAAAAATTTCATCCCCTGTTACAGCAACTTTCTCATGGATGTAAGCCACAGCTGGTTTTTTGGGGCACTCTTTAGAAGTGTTACTTCTCAGAAATATTTCCATCCCTAAAAGAAGTTATGTATCTTGTAATATATTACGCACACTATGTACACATATTTAGTAACAGATTCAAGTTTACTCTCAAGTCGTTATAAATGAAACTATCCCTAAGTTGTATTGTTTGAATTTCCTTCTGCTCGTATGAAATTAATATGAAAATTGTTATAAAACTGCCAAATTAATTGTAATTTCTTTAGCTGATAAAAGATTAAAAAGAAATTTTATAACCCTAATTCACTCCTACACACCTCACTCACTTATTTACATTCAGTAGCCTACAATGATTAACTTATAAAATTTTGAATTAAAACAAATAACCGGAAATTTCATATTTTCTAAAATTTGACATTTGTTCACCTCAAGGTTACTGTTTCAGATAAATACATCAAATAGAATGTTTATTTATGGTACAATGAAGAAAGGAGAACCGGAACATCACTGGTTGACAGATGAATGGAATGGAAAGAGTACTTTTGTTACAGAAGGGTTAACTTTCCACAAATACCCATTGGTTATATTAGGACAATATAATATTCCCAGCATTCTGAACTTTCGTGGATTAGGGAATGTAAGTAGTTTAAGTTGTGTTTTACAAAATATCTTTATTTTAGTAATACTGATATTACAAGAAAATATTTATTGCAGTTTTGCTTATAAACAATAAGTTTAACCTTGTATTCTCCAGTTTTATCATTAAAGATTTTCCAGTTTTTCTTTAACTTTTCTGGTTACTAATTTCTATTTATTTTCATTGTAGATTTTCTTTTAAAAGTTGTATTGTGTTTTAAACTAGTGTTTCAGAGAACTGCATTCTCATATAACTTCCTTCATTGTTCTCATTTCAAACAGGTTTTGTACTCCTCAGAATACCAATCGCTAAAGTTGGTATTTTTACCTAGAAAATAGTTAAAGATTCACCTAATTGACCTTTATCAAACTGTTTATGCTACTTCGCTATAAACAGCAATCCTGTTTTAAACTATGCCTCTACTAGGTGTTCACATGGTATTATAAAATTGCCATTTTATTGGTTGCTTGTAAGGATTTTCTTAGAATTTTTTGTTCTTGGGTCTTAACATGTTGAATGCTAAGTACATGCCTAATGGTGGTTGACAGACTAGGAAGAATAAGTGACTACCTTCACACAAAATAAGTTGTCACATTTTGCCTTTGTTTTTAGTGTTATTCCAGCTGTCAGCTCTTGTAACTGGTTCAGTCTGTTGTAGAGCAGTCCTTGTGACCTGTATTTGTTGGTTCCTGGCTATTACAATTTACATGTGTGTGTGTTTGTGTGAGATAAATAAACAAATATATATATATATATATATATATATATATATATATATATATATATATATGAAGTTAATATATTACTATTGTAAGTAATTTTATCCACCATTAAGTGCAATAATTTTACCTTGTGTGATGAGGCGCCTTTCAGTCACTTGACCATTGTCGAATCACTGATTACTTTTTCTCGATTTTTCTGGTGTGGATGTTCGGTCCGTCATGTTGGTAATTGTTGACATCATACATGTTTCTTTTTGAGCCTCTACTAGCGTGTATGATGTTTTAGAATAGTATGTCGTCTGCATATGTTGTCTGTAGGTTCATTAAATTGTTCTGTATGTTTTTATAGATGTGGTATTTTTCTAGTGAGTTTAGTTCTATTGCATTATTATTTATTTCAAGTATGGTTAGGTTATTTTCGTACTTGTTATTTCATGTTTATGTGATATTAGGTGTGCTGCAACATTTGATGCTTTTGTATTTTTAGTTTTGAATGTTCTGTAATGTTCTGCAAATCTTATTTTAAATGATCTAGTTGTTTTTTATATGTAAAATGCATTGCAGTTGTTACATGTAATTTTGTAGATTCCAGATAGGTTATGTTTTTCTGTATTTGTTTTGTGGTTTGTGTTATTAAGATATTTTATTATTTTGTTGCTTGTTTTGTATGTTGGAGTGTAGTGTTCTTTTTTATGTATATATTTTGTTATTTTCTCTATTTTATTAATGGTGTATTTACCGTTGTAAAATTTTCAAGTCTTTCCATTCCTGAACATTGTTGTTAGGTAAAAAAGAAACAACAATTGAATTGTTTTGATGTGAATTTTATATCTAAATGTGCTACGACTACATCATGCCAACATGTAAACAACAACATTACACGCTGTTACATAAAGTCATGGCTACCTCAATCTCTATGACATTTTCGATCTCGACATGATTCAAGCCTAAACCTTGCTCGACCTCTTACTCAACCTTCAATGACTACTGGACAAAATCACTCTGAAACACCACAAACTGAAAATTCTCCTTCTGGGCCTCTTCACACTGAAAACTCTCTTGTTCGTCCATCTAATGTTGAACACTTGCATACTGGAACATTTCATAGTATACGTCATGTTCTGTCATCTTATTCTTCATTCGCCTTGTTAGGCCCTACTCTCATCTATGTTCAGGACGCCTTCAGCAAACATCACTTACTTCGAGCAATTTTAGACCCTGGGAGTGAAAACTCTACTACAACTAAGAGAGATCCATAGCCTCATTAGGTTTGCATACTAGTAAATCTAACCTCTCTTAGTGTCACATCAAAAAGCACTCCTATAACAGAACAGGCGATGGTTAAAGTTTCTTCTCTTAATGACCCAGATTTTTCTCTTCAGATCTTTGTAGTTGTGGTGCCACAGGTCACTGACCCTACACCTTCACATACTCTTTCTCTGCTCATACATCATTTGTTTAATCAACTTCAATTTGCTGACCCTTACTTTGACCAACTGGTTGAGATTGAACTCATCCTTAGTTTTTATATATACTTAAGGACAAACCCCAGGGTATGATTAGAAGAAAAACTGCTGCCCTTAATACTGCCTTTGGGGTCCATTCCTGATTTTATTTCAACTTCACTAGAACAACCGCCCATTTTTCTCCCACAACAGGATCTTTCGAGAGACTAAGGAGGTCTGCCCAATCATTGTACAAAATCTTGAGGCCTATCTATGTGAAAGATCTTCAAACAAATAACCATTCGTGGCACTAATGGTTGGTAGGTCCTCACTTTAGCTTTTAAAACTAATACCATTCCTATGGCCAACAAGCGCAACTCTGTCCTCATCAGCTATAAAGCTTTGGAGAAACACTTACTGCAAGACGCTTAAAAATTCCAACAACACCATAACTTCATGGAGGCATATATCAGTTTAGGACATATGTACCATGCTTCTGCACCTTCTTCTTTGACTCATCTTATACCTAACCATTTCTTACTTACGGCTTCTAGTTCAATTACCTAATTTCAGGTAGTTTTCAATGCTTCCTCTCCTAATTGTAACTAATACTTTAAATCAGGAACGTCTTCCAGGCCCTAAACTGCAAAAGGACCTGTCTAATCTCCTAACTTCTTTCTGATATTTTATCTCTACTATCTGCTCGGAGATCAAAATGATATACCGCCAGATTCTGATTCACTCTTTTAACAGACCACACAAGCACATTCTCTATGAATCCTCTTAGGATTCTCCTCTATAAGAGTTTGAGTTTGCTACTGGGACATACAGCCTTACACCACCTGTTTATCATGCTCTTCAGACCCTAACTCAGCTAGTTGAGGTTGAAGGTCACAACTTTCCTGCCACTTCTCTATCAGCTCTCGATTATGCTTATGTTGATGACATAGTACTGGAGCTGACTCATTCAACGAAGCTAATTCATTGTTACAGGAGCTGAACTCTTTCTTAGCTTGTGCTAGTCTGGAACTGCAGAAGTGGTCCACCAATAATGGTGATATTCTATCTCAATATCCTGATTTATCTGGAAACCCTCAGACTTCCTCAATTAAAACCTTTTGGTTTACTCATTTTTGTATCATGTACTGATTACACTTGTGACTTTCTTCATAAAATGTTTCCTTAAACTTCTCTGATCCTTAAAGCTGGAATAAGACAAGGCTTTGACAGATACTCTTCTTCACCAGTAGGCTGATTTTATTCAACACTTTTTGTCTCTTTCAAACATTCATATACTACACCACCTGGGACCTCAAACACCACTCACTACAGTATTGGTTTCTGCGACGGATCCGAGTTGGGATATGCTGCTGCCTTATATCTGTGCAGTGAACTGAAAGGTTTTGTCAATACCCACTTGTTGAAATCCAAGAGTAAGATGGCTCCTCTGAAAGTGCTGACTATTCTTCTTCTCTAATTCTGTGGCACTGCTCTACTAGCAAAACTTTGACTCTCTCTTACATTTCTACCTGCTCTTCATCTTACTGACACCCATTTTGTCAGCTACTCTGAGATTATATTACATTGTATTTTGTATTACTTTGCCTTCACACCAACTCCAGATATAAATGGCAAATTGTGTCATTGAGATCACTTCAATTGTGCAACTGCACAAATGGTATCATGTCTCTACATTTGAGAACCCTTCAGATGTCAATTCTCAGAGTTGGCTACCTTTAAAACTTTCATCTCATCCACTTTTGAAAGGCCCCTTGTGGTTTGTACAAGAACCTCACAGTTTGGTGCTGTACCAAACCAAAGCTACTTCGTGGACTCTTCAGAACACAAGAATGACGCTAAGATCCTCGTTTCCTCTTTGTAACCTTCCAAATATCTCTTTGATATCATGCAGAACGTTTCTACTCTTAACACTCTTCCTCAGGTTTTTGTTTATATCGTTGGATTTATTCACAATTGTAGTCATAAGGGCGTCCCCTCTTTTTCTCATTACCACAACACACGCTTTCACACTGAAGGCAAGACTAAAGCAAGAGTTGTCTCATCTACACCTCTTCCTCTTTCTGTCCAAAGTAGACAGCCCAATTTCTCTGTATCAAACTGGTGCAAGAGCACATCTTTTCAGACTCTGTCAAATCACTTCAGCATAACAGACTTTTTAAAAATTCTCTTTGACCTTTGATGGCTTTCCTTGACAAATTGGGTCTTCTCAAGGTGGTTGGTCGATTTCATCACACTACTCTCACCTATGATGCTAAGCATACCCTGCTTTTTCCTAAGCAGAACCATTACACTAACTAATAATTTTATTTAATGTCTATAAACAACTATTAATTTTTATATAGGCTAATGACAGATCACAGACAATTAATTCATGCTTTTCAACACTCAAAGTTTTAAATTTATTTCTGAAATTCTTTTTCAAGAGCTTATTTTTATTAACCCGATATACAACATGTTGTATATTGGTTTAATAAAAATTAGCTCTTGAAAAGGAATTTCGGAAAGAAATTCTAAATGTTGAGTGTTAAAAAAGCATGAATTAATTGTCTGTGATCTGTCATTAACATATATAAAACATTAGACTAACCTTGTCTGTGACCACTTTCATCTTCTTTTGCTGCACTCTAGTTCTTGTACTACCCAGGTTCTCATCTCCAAAAAGTACTGGATCATTTCTATTCGTCCTCTTCTTTAGTAAAGAATCCACTTCAGGATGTGTTGTTTCAAACTCTCTGCCAAACCTTCACAGCCAATGATAGCGTAGGGTATATTTGGTTTAAGCTCATCTTACTCTCGTTGACCTGTCCTTGCTCTTGAACATCTCCACCTGGAACTCTTAAGCCACCAGTCAATTGTCTAGTCGTCCTTCCTATATTTGGTTTAAGCTCATCTTACCCTCGTTGATCTGTCTTTGCTCTGCTACATCTATAACTAATCTCTACTCTCCTTGAAGTCTACTTATCTGTTCTACTCTCCAACGAGCTCATGCTGTTAAGATATTATTTAATATTATATATATATATATGTATATATATTTTTAGGTTAGTTTTGGTTGGTACAGAATGGCACCATCGTACGCAAATCTGTACATGGGATTGTTGGAAGAAAGTTTTCTAAAGACACAAACACACCAGCCATTATGTTGGTATAGATATATAGATGACATCTTCCTAATTTGGACACAGGGTGCTTCAACACTTGAGACATTTTTAGACAGCCTGACACAATTCTCCACACTTCAATTTACCTGGGAGAAATCTACATCAGCCATCACCTTTTTGGATGTAGAGGTAACACTCCAGAATGGAAATATCAACACAGGAATTCACATCAAACCTACAAACCACCTACAATATCTCCATTTCGACAGCAACCTGCCAATAAACATAAAACGATCCATTCCATACAGTCAAGCAATCAGGGGTAAGAGAATCTGTTCGAATGATAGGGAATTGGAAGATTTTAATAGAAAGATATCAACAGCCTTCCAGAGAAAAGGATACCCAAAAAAACTCATTGAAAACCAAATTCATTCAGCACAATCCTCGGTTCACCATAAACCACAAACAGAACAAAATAAACTGTCTTTAATAACAGACTACCATCCTGGTCTACATAAACTCAACAAGATATTGAGAGATGGCTTCAAAATTCTTCAAGCTTCCGTCCACACCAAAAATCTTTTCACCGATCCACCGCAAATTTGGTACAAGCAACCTCCCAACTTGAAAAACATCCTAGTACATCCTAAACTACCAGACCCTGATGCAGAGAAACCACACAAACTTCCTCATGGCTCCTTCCCATGTAATAGACCTAGATGCAAGACGTGTCCAATACACCCCTCAGCAAATAGTTTCAACAGCCAAACAACAAAAATGGTCTTCAAAATACAGGTCATCATAATTGTACATCGAAAAATGTCATATACCAGCTACAATGTAAACTTTGCTCAGCACAGTACATAGGCCTGACCACGGATGGTCTGAATATCAGAATGAATGGCCACAGACATGATGTTAAAATTATGAATATGGATAGACCAACAGCTCAACATGCTGCGAGTCACAACATCACAACTTTTGATGACTGCTATACCACAAAAATAATTAAATCACTCCCCGCTGATTGCAATCCCTCAGAACTGAGAAGGTGAGAACTATCATACCAGTGGTATACCAAGTCCAGAGAATCCCCTAACCTCAACATCAGATAAATCCATTAATTTTTTTTTTTTTTTTTTTTTTTTTTTTTTTTTTATTCCTTCCAACCAGCCTTATCTCTTTTCCCCTGACAGACTTATATAAACTATAATCACTCATATGTTCATGGAAACAATATATATATCTTTAATCTGTGCATCTGTGACATTTGATTTCTACTCTACACAATCTGTGATTACAATTATTTTATTTCATTCTCTCATACTTCTTTTTGTGTTTTCTCTTCGATTGATAAAGACCACTGTGTGGTTGAAATATATCATTGTTTAAGTGCCTTTATGTGTTACTATTTCAAGACTACAGAGTGGACTCTTACCAAGGTAAGTCTGTCAGTCTCCTAGTCCAAAAAATCTATATGTATATATATATATATTCAATATAATTTAGTACAATATAAATGCCTAAACAAGATATTATTTAATATTTTATATATATATGATGAATAGTTGCTATCTGGAGTATATCCGTTCATTCTGCAGTCCATAAATTCGCAGTTCCGACATTTCGATAGAATCTCATCCTCCAAAGGAAATGGAATGTGAGTTATTGTTTGGATCAGGTGTGTGTGGTTTGACGTCAATGTGTGGATTGACGTCATTGTGTGTATTGACGTCAATGTGTGTATTGACTTCAATGGGCGTGGCTTTATTCCTCTATATATAGGAGCCGAGTTATCTGCGCTCTTCACTCGCTCCTCTACTGTTGTTGGGTTCACCTCGTCAATGCTGGATGAGATTCTAGCGAAACATCGGAACTGCGAATTTATGGACTGCAGAATGAACGGATGTACTCCAGATAGTAACTATTCATCATATTTTTCCATCCGTGAAGGAATACGTATCAGCATATATATATATATATATATATATATATATATATATATATATATATATATATATATATATATGAAAATAATATATTACTATTGTAAGTAATTTTATCCACCATTAAGTGCAATGATTTTACCTTGTGTGATGAGGCACCTTTCGGTCACTTGACCATTGTCGAATCACTGATATTTTTCTGGTGTAGATGTTCGGTCCGTGATGTTGGTATTTGTTGACATTACACGCATTTTCTCTTGATCTCCTGAATATACAGAAGACATACTATATAAAAACATCATACACGCAGATCAAGAGAAAATGCGTGTAACGTCAACAAATACCAACATCACGGACCGAACATCTACACCAGAAAAATATCAGTGATTCGACAATGGTCAAGTGACCGAAAGGTGCCTCATCACACAAGGTAAAATCACTTAATGGTGGATAAAATTACTTACAATAGTAATATATTAACTTCATAAAGTCAGTGCAACGGAAAAACAATGGATAACGTGAAATATCAAGAATATATATATATATATATATATATATATATATATATATATATATATATATATATATATATTCAATATAATTTAATATAATATAAATGCCTAAACAATATTAATTCATCTTTTCACTACACAGTTGAGAAATTTGAATCACTTACTTTCTGAAGGGAAATCAACCCATGGAGATGTTATTTTAACATCTGTTAGTTGATCACCTACCTTAGGGATATGATTAAATCTGAGTTTATATCATCTTCTGGGACATTTACATTTCTGTAAAATATTTTTCATTTAAATTTCTAAAATAATATTCTGAGTACTGTTTTGAGTACTCAGCTGCCTGTTGAGCTAACCGAGTTTGCAATAACCAGTAATTCTCATGAAATATATACATACTTATTGTATCTGTAGCAACACTATATTCTTAACATCCATTTAATCACTTACACATATACCATTATTAATTATGTACATTTAGCAAAATGGTACCCCGGTTTATTTTCATAAGCTGGATTTTTGACATGTGGTAATTAATCCAGTTTCAAACCTGGAGTATACTTGCAATAATTCAACACTTATGGGACCAGGTCATTGTCAGAATTTACATCATTATAGGAGGTATAATTATAAAATTGCTAAATAACCTTTTTGGGTAAGAGTAAAAAATATAAACTATTTAAATAAGTTGAATACAACAAACTGGTTCAAAATACTGAAACAAACAGTTTCAATTCATTTTGTGTTCTTGAATATTCTTCAACATTAGAATATTTTCCATCCATTTTTCTTTGCGTTAGATACCTATATTGTATCAGCATCCTCATAGTCAGCACAGCTTTATGGGCAGTGATGGGGAAATTGAGCTGCAGCTATGCCACAACTCCTGCCTTACACAAGACTCTGTTGTCTGTATCAGTTCAGTTACCTCTTCGATAATTTGCTCATCTGTGAGATCAGATCCTAAAGATTTGCCTCAAGAAACAATTTTATATAGCCCTCATGTGACATTCCTGATTCTTTCATAACTCTTTTGTATTCAATTTTGCTCTGACGGGAGATATTGCTCCCAAAACGTCGGATATAGAACATGTCTGACTAAAACATTTTAAACTATCGAGATTGTATTATAGTGAAGGCTTGGGTATTGTAGAGGCTAGGCTAGAAAGGAAGCCTATTGTTTAAGGGTATTTTATCAATATATTTTATTACATTATATAATTTATCATGTTTGGCTTTTGTTTGGGTTTGTTCATTGATTATTTTATTTTTTTATTATAGTTTTGTAAATGTTCCCAGATTGGCGCTTTAGGTTTTATTGTGTTGTAGGATTAATTGTATATTTTTTTATTGCTCATTATTTTAATAGTTTTTGTGGAGATGTTTGAATTGCATACATGTGGTTTAATGTAAAGTTTAATTTGTATAAGTCTGGCTCATTGCGAGGTTTGATTTGTAAATATCTGGTTCAATGTGAGGTTTGATTTATATATATCTGGTTCAATGAATGGTCCTTCATATCACTTTCTTGTAAATGAACTGTATTGCTTGTTAATTTTTTTACTAATTAGTTGCAGATTTGGTTTATTTTTTAAAACAAAAATGATACCTAAAAGCATGTTGAGTTATAAAGTAGGGGAAGCAGATCATCTTCAGTTTAATGTTTTTAATTTTAATTCATTTATTCTTATTATTTTTCAGCAAGTATATGGAGAAGTTTATGATTTAGATGAGAAAATGTTTGATAAAATTGATGATATAGAAGGAGCTGTCCATGCCAAGGTGAGGATTGAAGAAGATATTTTGTATGTAAATGAGGCAGGAGAAGAGCATAAAACTCCATGTTGGATGTATGTGAAGTGGTTTCACAAAGGGAAATTGAATGCTAGTCAAATGCTGAGTAACTACCATTCCAGAGGATCACATGGTTTACCACTTAAAGATTGGTAAATACTTAAATTATAATTAAATTTTAATATATATATATATATATATATATATATATATATATATATATATATATATATATATATATATATATATATATGTTGCACTGATTTTATTAAGGTAAATAAAGCAATAAAATAGACAAGATAACAAACAAAAATTAAATGAAGAATAAGAAAACATTACAAAAATAGCAGTAGAAAATGGATACAACAAACACCTTATAAAAACATAAACAATAAATTTACAAAACAAACCTAACCTCAACACAACACCACAACCTGAACACAAAAATAATAATAAAAAAATCTACCTAAAATATAAATACACCAATAACAAAATAGAAAAAATAACAAATATATGCAACAAAGAACACTACACTCTAACATACAAACCAAACTACAAAATAATAAAATATCTTAATAACACAAACCACAAAACAAATACAGAAAAACGAATATAAAAAATTACATGTAGCGTCTGCTACACATTTTACATAGGAACAACAACTAGATCATTTAAAATAAGATTTGCAGAACATTACAGAGTATTCGAAACTAAAAATACAAAAGCATCAAATGGAGCTAATATCACATAAACATGAAATAACAAGTTACAAAAATAACCTAACCATACTTGAAATAAATAATAACCCAATAGAACTAGACTCACTTGAAAAATACCATATCTATAAAAACATACACTACAATTTAATGAACCTACAGACAACATATGCAGACGACGTACTATTCAAAAACATCATACACGTGGTTCATAAAGAAACATGTGTGACATCTACAAATACCAACATCACGGACCGAACAACCGCACCAGAAAAATAGAGAAAATTAATTCAGTGATTCCTACAATGGTCAAGTGACTGAAAGGTGCCTCATCACATAAAGTAAAATTATTGCGACTTAATGGTGGAAAAAAATTGTTTACAATTAATAATAATAACTTCATATATATATATATATATATATATATATATATATATATATATATATATATATATATATATCAACATGTATTCTTGTGTATTAATAAAGAACTAAGTCAAAATACAAATACAAGAATTATAATTGAATTTACAATTCAGAGTGAAACCTCTGTTAAACGGACACATACTGTTCTTGATATTTTGTCCTCCCATTAGAGGTGTTCGTTTAGTGGAGGAGTGGTAAGGAGAAGCCGAATTTCAAAATTTATTACAGTATTCATTTACTAATCCATTTACTAATTCTAATCCATTACATAATAAGCTACAGTATTTAACTAATAATAATATATTAATGTATTTAATAATACTGTAATACTAACGTACATTATTTATTTAATAATGTAGGCTACCTTATTATAAATATGGTATACAATACAATAAATACTGTACTGTACTGTTATTAAACATAAATTCTAAAGTAAATTTTAAAAAACACTGAAACAACACAGTAATAGAGTATTGTACATTTTTAAAATTTGTGAATTACTGAAGAGCCTAGACTATAATATTTAAAAATTAAGATTAATCGTAGTTTGTTTTGATGAGAGGTGGGACTGTACAACAGTTGGCCGCTCTTTTGAAATTCACCTCACCCCAATATTAAAATATTAAACTTGGCATTGATCATCGTTTGAGTTCAATTTATTGTTCAAATTGTAAGCTGTTAGAAGATAAACCCTGTTTTTCGTTGGGAAAAGTGGAGTTAAATTATTTTTTATTGTATATTGTTAATTTTACCTTTCCTTTTGATGTTTTTTAAATGTAACTGTTGAATACTGTAATATAACATCTAGAAAAAAATAAGTAGAATAGGCAAAACCAGGCAAAAAAGACTAAAGGTACATAAGCATTTATATTTTGCCTGGGTCCAATTATCCTAGTATCATGTCCTTGTTGCATTTTAACCTTATGTTTCTTCTTTTTTAGTTCAATTTTCAGTTCCTCTTATGTTCTCTTATATAAGTAGAAATGTCATAATTAAAAAAAAAAAAAAACAATTCATGCATTTATGTGTTTCAGGAATACAACAATAACCAGACGTTAACTGTTGTCTTCGAATTGGTACAGTATTATGTAGAACCATTGGAAACAATAAGACTATTTCTTCAATTATTCATTATCATTTTCAATGCATTATACGTTACATCATACATTGAAAAAGTATATATTTTTTTTACCTGTAAAGCACTACTTATAAAATAAACCAGTTATTAAATACAGATTTAGTATTTATTAAACTTCAAATTCATCATGACCCGGTGTATCTGGAAAAATATGGAATTCAAAGGCTGTGTATTTAACTTTAAGTTTGGCATTTCTTTTGATGGAATTTACTACAATTTGTTTTTGTTATCTCTGATGGAGCATGTGTAGGCGGTCTGGTGACATGTTGGTGAAGGAGGTAGATAGACTCTACTATAGTATTAGTAAATCCATTTGGTCTGAATGTTTAATTCCCTTCATATAACTTAAGACAGGAATTTTTATACTTAATAGGGACTATTCATTTTTACAGGAATAGAAGGGACTACTTAAGATCTCGGGAACCCTTGCTGCAGTGAACTCATTAAAATATTGCAGTTTTTGTGTTATATATCTTGAATTTTTTAAAATTTCTGTTATTAGTATCACTTGGCAAAAAAACACTACTTACTGATATTTTATCAGCAGATGCGTTTCTCACTAGATCAGTGCATTTTTCAATGCTGTGAGTTGTGGACAAGTACTTGTGGGTTTTCTGCCAAGTGATATTAAAAGTAGTATTAAAATAATTTTTTCCTTAAAAACTTGTTAAATATGATATACTTATTTTTCATTTTTTATGAATGAAACAAAAGTAATTTTAGTTTCTATATTTGTGTTCTTAAATTATCATCTTGAATTATTTTTTAATAACAGTGTTATGATCATCCTTGTTGTTTGCAACTCCTGATACTCAATTAAAGTTAATACAAATATTTACCCTTATATCTAGTCAATAAACTAAATCTAACTGCAGTAATACTGTATATAAATACAAAAACCATTACCAATTTCTTCCAATAAAATATGTCACCGTCATAAAAAAAAGTAAGCAACTATTACATAGAATGACAACGCGATTACTAAAATATGTTTGATGGAATAAAACATCTTATTGTCAAAATGAGTAACTGTGGTTCTATATACACTACATAATTTTGACTTCACAAGCCAAGCTCAAAATGAATAAATCAGAGTAATTTGTTATTGATAAAACTTTATTTTTGTTGTGTTTTAAAGCAAAGAGCCAAATAAGGTCATTAGTGTCTGTAAAGGATGGTACCTCATGGTTGGGGACATAAAATATTTCTGTTTTCTAAATGGTAAAGGATAGCAACTCATGAATAGGGACACAGACCACGGAAACTCATTATTAGGGAGATAAAGGACTTCTGTTATATAAAGCTTTATTTTCTGTGAAAGATTGAAACTCATGATTAAGGATAAATACTTATGTTTCATAAGGCTATTACTGCATGTGAAGGATGGAAACTCATTATTAGGGACATAAAGGACTTCTGGTATATAAAGCTATAATTTTCTGTACCTGATGGAAACTCATGATTAAGGACAAACGCTTATGTTTTATAAGGCTATTACTGCATGTGAAGGATGGAAACTCATTATTAGGGACATAAAGGACTTCTGGTATATAAAGCTATAATTTTCTGTACCTGATGGAAACTCATGATTAAGGACAAACGCTTATGTTTTATAAGGCTATTACTGCATGTGAAGGATGGAAACTCATTATTAGGGACATAAAGGACTTCTGGTATATAAAGCTATAATTTTCTGTACCTGATGGAAACTCATGATTAAGGACAAACGCTTATGTTTTATAAGGCTATTACTGCATGTGAAGGATGGAAACTCATTATTAGGGACATAAAGGACTTCTGGTATATAAAGCTATAATTTTCTGTACCTGATGGAAACTCATGATTAAGGACAAACGCTTATGTTTTATAAGGCTATTACTGCATGTGAAGGATGGAAACTCATTATTAGGGACATAAAACACTTTTTTATATAAAGCTATTATTTTCTGTGAAAGACCGAAACTCGTGATTAAGGAAAAAAACGTTCTTGTTTACAAGGCTAATTCATGAAGGATGGAAACTCATGATTAGAGAGGTAAAACACTTCTTTTCTATAAGACTATTTTTGCCTAAACTCATGATTAGGGATATAATATACATTTTCTATAGGGCTAATAATTTCTGGGAATAATAGAAACTCATGTTTAGGGATGTAATACAATTTTTTCTATAGAGCTATTAATTTCTGGGAATAATGGAAACTCATGATTAGGGATATACAGTAATACATTTTTTCTTTACGACTAATAATTTCTGGAAATAATGGAAACTCATGATTAGGGATATAATACATTTTTTCTTTACGACTAATAATTTCTGGAAATAATGGAAACTCATGATTAGGGATATAATACATTTTTTCTTTACGACTAATAATTTCTGGGAATAATGGAAACTCATGATTAGGGATATAATACATTTTTTCTTTACGACTAATAATTTCTGGGAATAATGGAAACTCATGATTAGGGATATAATACATTTTTTCTTTACGACTAATAATTTCTGGGAATAATGGAAACTCATGATTAGGGATATAATACATTTTTTCTTTACGACTAATAATTTCTGGGAATAATGGAAACTCATGATTAGGGATATAATACATTTTTTCTTTACGACTAATAATTTCTGGGAATAATGGAAACTCATGATTAGGGATATAATACATTTTTTCTTTACGACTAATAATTTCTGGGAATAATGGAAACTCATGATTAGGGATATAATACATTTTTTCTTTACGACTAATAATTTCTGGGAATAATGGAAACTCATGATTAGGGATATAATACATTTTTTCTTTACGACTAATAATTTCTGGGAATAATGGAAACTCATGATTAGGGATATAATACATTTTTTCTTTACGACTAATAATTTCTGGGAATAATGGAAACTCATGATTAGGGATATAATACATTTTTTCTTTACGACTAATAATTTCTGGGAATAATGGAAACTCATGATTAGGGATATAATACATTTTTTCTTTACGACTAATAATTTCTGGGAATAATGGAAACTCATGATTAGGGATATAATACATTTTTTCTTTACGACTAATAATTTCTGGGAATAATGGAAACTCATGATTAGGGATATAATACATTTTTTCTTTACGACTAATAATTTCTGGGAATAATGGAAACTCATGATTAGGGATATAATACATTTTTTCTTTACGACTAATAATTTCTGGGAATAATGGAAACTCATGATTAGGGATATAATACATTTTTTCTTTACGACTAATAATTTCTGGGAATAATGGAAACTCATGATTAGGGATATAATACATTTTTTCTTTACGACTAATAATTTCTGGGAATAATGGAAACTCATGATTAGGGATATAATACATTTTTTCTTTACGACTAATAATTTCTGGGAATAATGGAAACTCATGATTAGGGATATAATACATTTTTTCTTTACGACTAATAATTTCTGGGAATAATGGAAACTCATGATTAGGGATATAATACATTTTTTCTTTACGACTAATAATTTCTGGAAATAATGGAAACTCATGATTAGGGATATAATAAAGTTTTTTCTTTAGGGCTATTAATTGGTAAATTATGGTGGAAACTCATTATTATGGACATAAAACACTTCTTTATATAAAGCTATTATTTTCTGTGACTGATGGAAACACAAAATTAAGGAAAAAACACTCTTGTTTATAAGGCTAATTCATGAAGGATGGAAACTCATGATTGAGCTGATTACTGTGATATACACCCTTACACCATCTGCCTATCTTGCTTTTTAGACCCTAGCTCAGCTGCTTGAGGATGAAGGTCACGACTTTCCTGCCTCCTGTAGGGAAGT
This sequence comes from Prosapia bicincta, assembly GCA_036971475.1. Classification (NCBI taxonomy): domain Eukaryota; kingdom Metazoa; phylum Arthropoda; class Insecta; order Hemiptera; family Cercopidae; genus Prosapia; species Prosapia bicincta. The sequence continues at coordinate 42,390,679 of JBAIZL010000006.1, read as the reverse complement.
TCTTAATCACGCCTATGTTGATGACTCAATCAACAAAGCTAACCCCTTGATACGAGAGCTGAACTCTCTGTCTTTGCTTGTGCAGGTCTGTAACTGCAGAAGTGGTCTTCTAATAATGCCGGTTATCTCAATTTCTGGACTCACATTTGGAAAACTTTCTTCTCTTGCAGGATGATTCTGCCACAATCAAAATTTTTTAGACTTCAGTGGAACCCTGTGTCTGACTCATTTTCATATCTCGTACAGCCGTTTACTGTTATACTTACAAAACGTACCATTTTATCTTTCCTGGTTTGGTCTTTTGACTCTCTTGGACTAGTTACACCTCTGACTTTCTTCAAAAAAATGTTTCCTTAAACTTCTCTGGGCTGCAAAGCTGGAATGGGACCAGACTTTGACGGATACTCTTCTTCACCAGTGGACTGATCTTATTCAAACACTTTCCTTTTTTTTCAAACATTCAAATATCACTGCATGTTGGACCTCACAACGCCATTCACTACGTCGTTGTCTTCTGCCATGGATCTGAGTCTGGATATGCTGCTGCCTTATATCTGCACACTGAATTGGATGGTTCTGCCAATAAAAGCCTGTTAAAAGCCAAGAGTAAGGTAGCTCCTCTGAAGGTGTTGACCATTTCTCGTCTCGAACTCTGTGGTATTCTATTAGCTAAAGTCTTTGACTCTCTTCTCACATCTCTATCTGGTCTTCATCTTACTGACACTCTCTTCTTCAGCGACTCTGTGATTGTATTACATGGGATTTCTACGCCTCCACACCAACTCAAGACATATGTGGCGAACCATGTCGTTAAGATCACTTCAATTGTACAACCACGCAAATGTTATCATGTTTCTACACTTGACAACCCTGTAGACGTTACTTCTCGGGGCTGTCTACCATCGAAACTTTCATTGTAACAATATTTTTCAATAAAATAATATTAATATTAGACACCATCATTCTAAAACAAATTGAGATTATTACCTAATTAAAAAATAAAAAAATTGTGAATTTGTTCATTCATAATATATGTAACAATTACTTATTATATAAAAAAAAATGGTAAAGATATCAAACGTCTACAAGCTTATAATCAGGTATGAAAGCATACAATGTGGAATGCGCAGAGCGATGCATGGAAGATAAAGCATATCAGAATTACTAACTTGTCATTCTTACTTAACCCTCAGCAGTTAGAGCGAGAAGTACTTTTTAAAATGTAATAGATTCAAGGAAGGGAGGATTGTCCGCTTTTGATGCGTAGAAGTTTCTTTTAAAAAATAGAAGTAATGTTCAGTTAATTTTTTTTACTTAATTTAAAAAAAATTATTTATGAAAGTAATATTTTTATTTTTCAATTAACTTATTACTTATAAAACGCACGAAAAGGTGATTAAATCTATGCAATTTATGTTTAAAATAATCATAAAAAGTAATGAAGAGTTTTATTTACAGGGAACTAAAGAAAAAATATTTGATATAATAAAATTAGTGTTTTGCAAAAAAACTTGTTTCATTTATTAATTTGAATGTTTAATATTAGTAAACTATAATGCAGCGCTTCTGAAACTTCCACATTCATTACAAATGTAAGAAAGAAATTTTCTCCAAAACTACTACTTACGGTAGCATTTATTTTAGCAAGTACTTTTCTACAGCACATTTTTCTTCCATGGTAGTGAAAATACTGTATCAGAATTAAGGAATTACCATAATCGTTTTAAATTTAGATATGCATATTGTTAATGTTAACAAAAATTAAGTTTGTATTTTTCTTATTAATGTTATTACTTTGTTTAAAATTTTATAGATTTTTTTCTTTTGTTTTTACTAGAATGTATTTTATTATGTATAGAAATTTCATATATTTTGTAACCATACATTTTAACTTTTAATAAAGCTATTAGGGAACATATCTCAGAGCTTAACTTTTTTGGCCATATATTGCCTTACCCATCACATTCTCTTTCAAATATCCTTATTTTCATAACATTGGAAATTTCTTTGTTTAAATTTCAAATTGAAAACCTATTCAGTTTTTGTGAACAATACTGTAAAGAGATGTGCTTAGTATCTGAGTGGCAGTGCCTCTCCTACACTGGTGTAGAGAAAACTAATCTATGTACAATGCAGGGGCGATCATAGAAAAATATTTGGGGGGGGGGGGGGTTATGAAAAGTATAAAGCCAAAACGTATAGACATTTCATTATTTTATTATTATTAGATTGGTACGAAAAAACAGTAAATGGTTATACATTTTGTGTCTAAATTAGTACATTTGTGACTGATTAACTCTGTACAAAACAAAAACAGTTTTATACTAAAACGTAAACAGTGAGCCTCTTTAGCCATTTTGTAGTTACACTTTCAGCCTTGACATCAATGTCTTTGTGAATAAAAAGCAAGGCTATCCTGTTAAGTCTCTCTGCACCCATAGTATTTCTTAAATAGCTGGTTAAATATAGCAAACTGGAGGAAGGTCTTTCCGCAGAAGCTGTAGTTACTGGAAGCATTCACCTTATTTTCAATATGTTGTGTGTAAATGTGAAACAAATTTCACCACATGCAGTAAGAGCAGAAATAAAATCCTCTGGCATAGGTCCTGCTTCCTCTTTACATTGTTCAATAAAGTTTCTTCTTCACATTTTCAGTTCATCAAAAAGTACACTAGTTGGTTTTTGTATCTTATTTGGCCAATTTTCTGGAAATTATCAGCAGTATTAAATAAATTTTCATTTGTCTCTCTCACAACACTTTTTGACAACAATATTTGGATACTTTTCAAAATATGCTTGTGATTCAAAAATCTCTTTTTAAGTTCTGGCAAAGCATAAAAGATTGAAATTCTGTAATAATGATCTGGGACAGTTGTTGAGACGTTTTTGCCTACTGTCCTCAGGATTTCAACTTTGACTCCTACATTATTTGCAATGTTATCAATTTCATGTTACAGTTGTTTATAGTTTTCATAAATTTGCTGCAGTTCTTGTGAAAACAAGTCTCACAGGCATCAATACACTTTTTCAAGCCCATTGGTTTGGTTTGAAGATATGTTGCTAATCCCATGGATAAATTGAATACATGACAAGACACTATCGTACCCACTACAAAACAAGTTTTTAATACTAGCGGAGAAAGCTTCTCAGCACCATGTAGGTTCAAACCCAAATTAGAATGTGTTTGCTAGAGCAGAACCAAGAGGATCATACACTGGGACGAATTTCAAAAAGTCTCCCCTGAAAACATAAGTTTTGTTAATCTTTTCCAAGTATTGAGCGCACAATGACATTTGTTCTGTGCCAGATTATAACTTACCTATATAACTAAACACTTACACGTCTACAATTTATTGGAAAATCAATTACTTAAACAATTAAGTACAAATCACTCAATGAAATGGTAAAGTAATGCACTGCCAATCAGACTGGCCTAAACATGACATGGTACATGTAATGTAAAGAAGAAATGGATTGCATCTCTTAGCTAGATGTTGCTGCTGCTGTGTGCATGCATGGGTGTAGTCCGTGTAGGAAGTTCACTAGTCATAGCAAACATGACAACATTACTTTAGCGATTATATTGTTTAGGGTTCGCACTGCTGCTTCCCGCCACTATGACTTTGAGCTGTGCAACGTCAATATTTAGTGTAAAAACATCTATATTAACTAGTGTTTTTTTAACCTAACTTAATGCTTAGAATAAATTATGGTGTTTTAATATTTTGGGGGGATATATCCCATCTCTCACCTCCCCTCGGAGTTGCACTGATGCAATGCAAAGTACTCTCCCAGATCTTAGCTATTTAATAAAGTGGAATGTGGTCACTGATGTACGGTCTGATGTAACTCAGATGACAGGTCTTTAGATCCTGTAGGGATTTTCCATAGCTATGGACAATGCCTAATACACCTGGTAACGGCAAATTTCTTGTCATTCTCAGATAAACTGTAAGTCTTCCAGTTATCTTCATAATCTATTCCTATCTCACATTTGTTATTTATTAACTGTTACTACATTATTACTATCTTATATGGTCCATTATTTCCTTTAGTAATTTGAGATTGTTAGTTGATATGTCTGACTTATTTCTACATGCACTTTATTATTTCATAAATTTTTTATTGCTTTATTTTCATTTCAAATTTATATATATTTTTTTAAATAAAAAATGTTCTCTGCTAAATACGTTTAGCACTTTAACCAAATCCTTTATTTCTGATCTCGTGTAATCCTCTTCTTAGCAAAATGTGCATACTAAAGTTACTAATGAATTGTTATAAATTACTTAAAGTCAAATAGGATTCTCAAAGTTTGTTTATACTAATAACTGTTCCATTCTAACTAAATATAGTGGAAATAACTCATTACAGTTTTTATTTTCATGATAAGATTGACTGATAAGATACAGGGATCCATAGTACTATGTATACGTTCATGTATGTTATTTCATATGTTACTTACTTCTTATAGAAGTAAACAGCATAAACAACTGTTTAAATAACTTTTAAACCAGAATATCATGATACCAGGGTTGATAGTTATGTGTGTGTTCTTTTCTTCTAGCTTACAAATTCGATTTAGATCTAGGGGAGCCAGGGTAAGCATTTGTAAATATGAGAAACAAAATTATCTAATGAAAGAGTGCTATGTGGGTTAGACTTTACTTTTACTATTTTACAATATAATATATATTGTCATATTTGTATCATCTTTACATACTTACCTAACTCTGTGCCTTGTTATAAGATGTTTGTAAATACTTTGTAACACAATTGTACCTAAATTTTAGGTTCAACTTTGTAATTTGTATTCAGATAATATTAGTAAGCAAACAATTTCTTTACACGTTGTTATGGGTTTCCTGTAAATGTTGAAGCTGTGTTTTTGTGTGTGGCTTTTTGTTATGGTTACATAACATAACATAACCATACCTCAAACATAACTCAAATATATCAAACATAAACATAACTCAAACTGTACAGTCCTACATTCTGCAAACTGCAAACATACAGGAATAAATTTGTAATTGCCATATTATCTGTTGATGTTTGATACTAATGTAATGACATATAACATTTTTATAATGAGTAGGGTTTTACTTATTATACTATAACAAAAATAAATTTTTCACCTGCAACAAATTTAAGTTTTTCTGAAATTTAAAAGTTTCTCCCAACAAAATTTTACATATCAAAACGTATATGTAAATATAGATATATTATAAAATATACAATAAACATATAATAAAGAAACAAATAATAATACTTATTTACATAATAATAAAACAGTAGAAAACTGCATATAATGACAACAAATAACTATGATACCAAACATCAATAGATAACCCAATTGCTTGAAAAGTTTTTGTTTAAATCATGTCAAACAATTGCATAATATAACTTAACCAACTTAATGGAAAACAAATACTTAACTAGGATTAAACAGTAGTTTTAAAAGATAGTAGAACTCCAACCATCCAAATGGCATATTACCTGAATTGCTTTCAGATTTTTAGAAAAAATTTAAGACAGAAACGTACTGCGACTCCTAAAATAATGAGTTGGTCTACATATGATATAGGCTTGCCCTTCTCAAGGCTAGTGTAGCAGCACAAACATGATTTACGTCACTGGTCTCTCTACAGTTCTGTATACCTTCAACTATGCTACTGTTGTCCTTCACAAGTTGGCCATCCTGACCCTCCTCTCACTATTCGTCTTTATTAGTCAGTCATTGTGACATTGACCAGCTACTTTGATAGTACTATTTTGCATCCGAGTGTTGTTTTGTTTGTGAGTGCGTTCAGTCATTTACCATAGCTTCTAAAAGGGGATGAGTTATGTTACAGTTAGCGGATAAACTAAACATTGTAGATCAATCTGATAAAGTAATTACAGGTAAACAGTTGGCTGAGATGTACAGTGTAGGACAACCAATGATTTCAGACATTATAAAACAAAACCTACACTTTAAAACTCTGTGTTAAGCCAGGGTTTACATGATGCCAATCGAAGAGACAATTGTCGGGGCCAGTTGTCTTGAGCCAGTTGCGTGAATGTCTGAGGCCAGTCCAATTGAATGAAAACTTGTTCACACGGCGAAACTATTGCCACGCCAGTTAGTGACGAAAAATGGCGGAGTGCTTATCGTATGTTGTGTCTCGTGATGAATTGAAAGTAATGAGTGAGGATATTTGTCAGGAATTTATAGCTGAAGCTTGAGAAGTTCTCGAGGAAGAGTTAAATAAGAAGAGTCCACATCCAGATTTGGCACTTTTCCGTTGTTTTGAGAACCCAATGTTAAATGTACTGCGAAATGACTTTATATTTGCTTTTACTTCTGCTACACCGAATCCTTCAATGTTTAAATTTTCGACCATTGCAGCAAATGCTGTCTCGCGAGCATTTCTGTCCTTATATAATTCTTCTCTTTGATCCCACAGGCACCTATGCTCTTTATATAATTCTTCTCTTTGATCCCGCAGGCACCTATGCTCTTTATATAATTCTTCTCTTTGATCCCACAGGCACCTATGCTCTTTATATAATTCTTCTCTTTGATCCCACAGGCATCTATGCTCCTTATATAACTCCAAGAATTTTAAATTTAAGTCATCACTCCATTTAGGAGCCATACTTTTCCAATAAACAACAGCAAATTTTAAAATAAACAATTTAAACCCCATACGTAGCCGTCCCAAAACGAGAGATCTACTGCCCTACAACGTTCACATGGCGCCAATTGTCTACACAACTGTCTTGATAGAGTGGTGGGAGGTGTCACTGCGCCCAGTCAATTGTCCTCAGTCTACTCCTGGAGACAATTGATTTTCAGGACAACTGGCAGTGCAGTTGGCACGCCAATTGGCCAGAGGTGTTTACACGTAGCCAATAATTTAATGCCAGTAAGTTGTCCTCAGACAATTGTATCCTCAACTGGCATCGTGTAAACCCGGCTTTAGTGCTTGAAAATGAAGATAAAAGTTCTTTAAAAAAATCAGTGGAGGCAGCAGCATACAAAGAACTAAAGGATGCTGTTTCCAAGTAGTTTTTTTGGCAAAAATCTGTGGGAAACCAAATTTTGGGAAGCTAAGATCTTACCATAAGTAATTATTGCATAACTGAGTAAAAACCTTCAACTCACTTGTTTAAGTATAACTGTATAAAACAACTGTGGCGTAATATTTAACACAAATAAATAAAACCTCTATACCACAAATGTGTTTTTTCTTCTGCTAACTTTAAATGTAATTAATCTCTTAAACAATAGTTTATTGTTATGACTATCCAAACTTTTGTTTAGTGATTGATAAGTATTGTTAAACAGTTGTTTACAAACTATTGTTTAAGTAAAAATTAAATAAAAACATACACAATACTCACAAATTAATCATTTATTTCTCATACGTGTTTCAATGACCATCATCATCAGTGAGTGTTACTACTACAAACTCTATCTTACAACTAACTAAACCTCACAAGCTAAGCTCAAAGAATATTTGTTTATTGTTTAAGTGATTAATAAGATTCACCGAATGTAATGGACTACAAAATTCAAGAATTTAAATGTAATTCATATAATTCCAATTCCACAGTACATAATTTACCATAAAGATAATTTATTTCTAAACTTAACCATTTCATCTTTGCAAACTGTAAAACTTTCTCTGTTCTAGAATTTTTTATTTTATATCTATTTATTCAATAGGAGTTACGTTCTTCTTTTTACATGTTTTCAGAAACTTTATATCCTCTAATATAAATTTAACTTGTACGTTTAATTTTTGGAATCTGTTATGCTCTTTTGACTGAGAAGTCATAGTTATAACTGTATAAAACAACTGTGGCTTAATGTTTAACACAAATAAATAAAACCTCCATACCACAAATAAAAGAAAAAAGTCATTTGTGGTATAGAGGTTTTATTTATTTGTGTTTCACTTGCTTAAGGCTTTAACTTACTAAGCTTGGTTAAGGCAATCCTATTTGGGTGTCCATGGAACAAGTTGAGAAGCATATCAGCTGAAGAAGAAAAGAGAAAGGAGAAAAAGGAAAGAGAGGCTCAGATAATGAAAGGGAAGAGACAGGAGAAGAAGAGTATGATGTGTCACTCGACAAATTCAGAGACTTTCTCTTGAAACTTCAATACCATTAACCTTTTAAGTTTCAAGAAAAGTATTTTGGTATTATTATTACCTTCATAAATTCTTATCCTCATCAAATGTTTCAAGATTATAAATTGAATTTAGTGAAACAGATTTAAGTTTAAAAATGCAGAATTTCATCTACAGATTTTCAATCCTAGAATAATACTGTTGTCTCCAAGTATTGAGTTTTTAAAAGTTTTCTGGGAGATTCCCACGACCTGTGTTGGACCCACCAAAATAATGATGTGGCTACGGTTCTGACTGAACCTGTTATTTTTGACAACCTGCTATTCACAAAACTTTACTATCTTTATGCTTTTGAACTACTACTGTGTTTTTATGGTGCAAGTCCAACAAGCTAAAATAGGGTCAGTGTTTAAACACAAGGTCTACTTCCATTCTGAAGAAAAATATAAACAATGAAATAACACACCTACCAACAACATATTTTTTAATTCAATGACCAGTAACCACCAATTACCAGGGATGTGTTTAATACTACAAGGCCATTTGAAAAATAACTGCAGTTTATGCACTCTACAAGAAGTAGGGGGGGTAGAGCCTTAATTTTTATACTGGTGTGCACAGTAGATTAGTCAGCATCCAGCCATGCTAGTAGTAATTTGAAGGTTTTGTGAGTGCTAGTTCTGTTTCTGCAGCTCTGAAAAATGTGACCTTCAATAAAAAAGATGTGCTAAATGCAAAGTACTTGCCGTTATAATGTTTCTCTCAGCAAAACAATATTCAGCAGCAACTATTCATTCGGAACTTTGTAATGTGTATAAGATTCTGGGTGAAGGTGCTATAAGTGAATGATTTCATTTCATTTAATAATAGACAAACAAATATCTATGATGTAGAAAAGAGTGTTAGCCCAACCATGGTCAGTGATAAATATGTTCAAAAGATCACTGAAAACGTTTGTGAAGATTGACGTTTCACAATCTTTATGAAATGATAACAAGATAACTGTTTAAATTTGTATGGAGAATATGTTGAAAAATTAAAAAAAGATGTAGTAAATATGTATATATATATATATATATATATATATATATATATATATATATATATATATATATATATATGATATATATGATATATATATATATATATATCACTTTCACTATATGTACTTAAACAAGAATCTTACTTGGTATTTGTGCGAGTTAACTTTCAAAGATTGGTAGTATCTCCATCATCGGGCATCACTGACCGGGGGTTGTAGTAGACTACAACGTCAGTGATGCCCGATGATGGAGATACTACCAATCTTTGAATGTTTTAACTCGCATAAATACCAAGTAAGATTCTTGTTTAAGTACATATAGTGAAAGTGATAAGTGAATACCAGAAAGCAGTGTTGCAAAACTTATATATATATATATATATATATATATATATATATATGTAAGAGTATATTAAAATATTTTATTTGATAGTGTGTTTTATTCATTACCAAACATAACTGCTCATAATAAAAAAAATGTCTTCCACTTTTTTTTAGATGCCAGCAACTCCAAGGTTAAATGACAAGTCATTGATTGTACACAATTTATTTATTTATGGCACCATGAAAAAAGGTGAAGATAGACACTACTTTTTAAATGATCCTAGAAATGGTTTAAGTAAATTTTTAGGCCTTGGAAGAACTGCTGTAAAGTACCCAATGGTGATTGGTACTGATGCCAATATTCCATTCCTAATTAACAGTCCTGGCACTGGACATGTGAGTAATGTATTTTAACATGTTATCAACTAACATACATATTTATATAAAATATATAAAAACTTATTTTAATCAATTTACATATAGAGAGAACATTAATTAAATGAATCACTGACAACAATGGATCAGTGGTGTCTTATCTGTTGACAGTGTAAGACATTCTTGAGGATATAAATATACTTACACTTTAGGTATCCACTTGGCAAAAACGCCACTACTTACTAATTTTTCAGCACTCGTGTATCACAATAGGATAGCGTTTTGTTCAGTGCTGTGAGTCACGAACAAGACTGTTGGTCAGGTGTGTTGTGTTGATATGTTTGTGGGGTATTGGTATAAACCATAATTAACACATAATTAATTATGTTCTATGAACAGAGTTAACAACTATTGTATGAACAATAACACCCCACAGGCTCACACTAACACAACACATCTGAGCAACAGTCTTCTCCGTGACTCACAACATTGAACAATGTGCTTAGATAGAGCGAAACGCGTCTGCTGAAAAGTATCAGTAAATAGTCGTTTTTTTGCAAAGTAAATACCAAAAGTGTAATTATAGAGAAACCTGAAGATGTACAACACAAAAACAGCAAGTTATAAATATACTATACTGATGAAAAACTTTGAGCGTATTATTTTATAAATATTCTTGTACACACACAATATTGAGAGATGTTATTAAGATTCTTCAAGCTTCTGACAACACCAAAACTCTTTTCTCAGATCCACTACAAATGTTCAAGCAACCTCCCAACTTAAAAAAATATTTTAGTTTTTTACCTAAATTATCAGATCCTAATACTTAAAAAACATACAATCTTTTTCATCACTCCTTTCCATGCAAGAGACCTAGTTGTAGGACATGTCCAATACACCTGCCAATAAATAGCTTCAATGACCTAAATACAAATAGGAAATTCATAATTTAGGGTCATCATATCTGTAGATTAAAAAATGACATAAATCAAATGCAATTTTAAGTTTGCTCAGTACAGTACATAGGCCTAATTGAAGAACGTTTAACTATCATGGTGAATGGCTACAGTTGTTAAAAACATGAATTAAGTAATGGCATGACGATAAAACGTTCAATTTAGATAGGCCATCAACTCAACATACTTCTAAACAAAACATTGTATTTGATGACTGCTACCATAAAAATATTAAAATAAAAAAAATTGTTTAATGTTTAAATAATTAAGTCTTTAAAACTCAAAAATTACTCAAAACATTAGTTTGGCACATTTTATGTATACAGTAGAATAGTAATTGTTACAGAAATGTAAATTATTAATACTCAGTGACCTAACTCCATTTTAATTACACCGGATCCCATGTATTGCAACAATGGATCATACCAGCTTTTAACAAACTTTTCACGCTTGCTTTGAGTTTCAATAAAAATTCAGCATAAACTAATCATGTTTTTATTTACTTTCTAGCTACATTTGAGTCCTTTCAATATTATTGATGCAGTAATTCAACAAGATTGCTGACTGATTCAATGCTTTTTAAATGCCAGTGTCACAGTTATTCGAATGAGGAAAGGTTTAATGAAATCATTTACTCAGAGCTCCTTACTGATTTCTGGTGTACTAAGCTATCATTTGAGCATTAAAAGTAATTTAACTCTGAGACTCAAATTATGCTCTCAAACATTTTTTAAAAAATTTCTTAAAGATAGAACTATGACAGTAATTAACTAATTTAACAAATTGCAAGGAATTGTGATTCATAGTTTTGTTAAGTTGTTTTACTCGTTTAATTGTAGCTCTGTGTTGGTTTCTGTTGTGCTCAAATGTGCGTTCTGTTGTGATGCTTGTTATTTAATAAATTTTAAATATTCAGTTTAATTTGTGCTTCATTTGAATAAATTCTTTTCAAATATCAAGGCATTATTTTCACAGTATGATTCTATTTTTAAGTTTTTATAATCAATCAAATACAGGGATGAATTGTAAATCCAATTTTTGTTCTCCTTATATTTCCCTACTTGTTAATATAACAAAATAAATATGAAGTGTGTAATTTTTTTTTATTTAATTAAATTTTTTTTTTACAGAGAATATTAGGCGAAATTTATATTGTAGACAGGTTTATGTTGAGAAACCTAGATGTTGAGCATCTCTACCCGATCTCATATGCAAGGAAAATGGATGTAGTTAAAATGTACACTGACGACAGCGAAGAAGAGGAAGTATTTTGTTGGATGTATTACATCAGAATTGCCAATACTAATGTCAATACAAAGGGTTATACAATATCAGAATATAGTTCTAAAAATAAGTTTTAAAATTTCACTTCCAAGTCGTAAATTGTTGATTAAATTCAAAAGAATGCATTACCAAGAAATACTCTATTTTGTTGAAAGAAAAGCTCAAGTTTTTAATGACGTGACTACATATTTCATAACCAAATAAAGTCTCCCAGTGCCCAGAAACAGAGGTTTAGTTTTTTAAATGGATGGCCTCTAGAGGAGAGTCGGTTACCTAGCTCTTGCATAAGCCCTCACTGTCCACCTGGGCCATCATCCCATTAGCATTGATGGATATCTGTTAAGAGGTATCCAGCAACAAAAGTGCAAGATTTTAAATTTAAATCGAAACATTAAAATATTAAACATTTTAGTTATTGTGATGTATTTTCAAGAAAAACGAGGCTAAGCTTCACATGTTTATTGTTAACATTATAATTATTAAACTTGAAGGTTATTGGGTTTCTCAGTAATACAATAATACAATATTGATATATTTCTATAGCTTTTATATTAAATCAAATATATTAGAAATATAATGCTAAATAACCTACACTATATTTATAAACATACAGTGTTATATACATATATTACAAAACAGAATTTCAATAAAGGCTATGTAAGTTATACTAAATACCTTATAGTAAAATCTCTCTTACAGACACATCTAATTTACGAAACCCTATAGTTTACACAGAAATTTTCAATTCCCAGTTCTGTGAGATAGAATTTTCTTGATAAATCTCTAAACAATGGACACTCTCAAATATGGACAATACATTTTCTATTTTCAGTCACAAAATAAATTAGTTTGCAGTTTCTGTGTTGGACATCTTGAAACTATTTTAATAGCATGACTCGGCATTGAAAAGAGTCTGCTGTAAAGTATCAGTAAGTTAAGGTATTTTGCTAATTTATATCAACAAGTAAATTAAATAGTTGCCATGTAAGCAAAATTTAAAGTTAAGAATAAAAAAGGGACTGTCTTTAAACAGATTGGCAATTCTGTCAGTAGGTATGATCAACAGTCTCCCTTGTGTATATTGTATATATGTAGAATCTATTTCTTATTCACACACTGCAATGTGATAGACATATCACAGTACCTTAACATACATACTTCCTGTATTTTGTCTTTAATCAATATTACAAGAGTCATATAAACTGATGAATATGATGAATTCAATGATAGTAACATTCATATCACTTACGAACCTACACAGATTAATTATTATCAATGAAACAATTTATTTAATCATTGAAGTGAACAAAAAATCTCTCCACAAATAAAAACCAATATAAGTTTAAGAATTACCAGTAATAAACTTTTATATTTGCAAAAAAAGTGTATAACATTATAAGAAATAAGCAAAATCATATTATAGACTATTTAAAAACACGATGGTTGCTAACCACCTGGTGGTCGATAGGCAAGCACCAGCAGCTCCCCACCCTCATACATGCCCTTAGGTTTTGACTGTTTAATAAGTGTGATCCCAACTATACGCATGTATATCCAATTTTTTCTATCAGTTACTGTAGCAGTACTCATAAACTATTCTCGGCCTTGGTTTTCGGCTGTTGCGATTTATGAATTAGCTTCTCAGACAATAGTATTGTTTAGGATATTAAAAGTCAACTTGATAAAACTCAACATTTACACAACTAATTAAACTTACAAATTTTGAATTGAAGAATTTTTATTGTTTCCCTTTACAATAAATGTTTCAAGCAACGGTTGTTTGTTGAAGTGCAAATGATATTCGTTTAAAAGTTTTCCTAAACTTAAATAAGTTATGTTTGACCTCATTTTTCTTGAAAGTACATGATGATTAAAAAAATAATCTTTTAATTACTGTTAAAGTTATCATTCAAAATCTCGCATTTAGAAGATAGTGGGTAACACATTTCCTGAGCCAGGGACAATGGCTATGCTGGCGTTTATTTGTCTCATCCAGAATGTCTAGAATCTCATCCAGCATTGATGAGCGAGTGACTGTTGTTGGGTTCACCTCATCAATGCTGGATGAGATTCTAGCGAAATGTCGGAACTGCGATTTTATGCACTGCAGAATGAACGGATGTACTCCAGATTATAACTATTCATCATATTTTTCCATCCGTGAAGGAATACGTATCAACATATATATATAATAATAACTAAGTGATTCGACAATGGTCAAGTGACTGAAAGGTGCCTCATACAAAAAATTAAAAATTTTAAATACACCTCATACGAAAGGTGCCTCAAGATTAAAATTAATTGCACTTAATGTTGGAAAAATTGTAAAATTGTTTATATATATATATATATATATATATATATATATATATGCTGATACGTATTCCTTCACGGATGGAAAAATATGATGAATAGTTACTATCTGGAGTACATCCGTTCATTCTGCAGTCCATAAATTCGCAGTTCCGACATTTCGCTAGAATCTCATCCAGCATTGACGAGGTGAACCCAACAACAGTAGAAGGGCGAGTAGAAGAACCGGTAGAAGAACAACAGTGACTTCACTCGCTCTTCTACTGTTGTTGGGTTCACCTTGTCAATGCTGGATGAGATTCTAGCGAAACGTCGGAACTGCGAATTTATGGACTGTATAATGAACGGATGTACTCCAGATAGTAACTATTCATCATATATATATATATTAGCCAAATATAAGTTATTTAGCTACAGAAAATAATAACATTTTAACAAACTGTATAAAACTTTTATAAACTATATATGTAATATTTATAAAAATATGTAGAAATAAATATAAACGATGTATCTAAGAAAATGCACGTTATTGAAATATGAAACATTGGCTGAAAGTTGTATAAAGGGTTTGAAGTTTGTGGTTGTTGATGTAATTTAACTCAAAGTATAGTAATCAGGAAAATAGTAAATTTATATATACAGGGAGTGAGATAAAAACCTAATATGCTAAATAGGTCAGATATATGATTCCAGTTGATATGGGATACATGTCCTGAAACAGCAGTCCTTAAACAAAATCAAATTAAATGCTTCTTTAGTAAATATTGGAAAAATTTTAATCTGTGAAAGTCCTTGAACATGTATATTATTATGAAAGTCCTACATATATATTATTAGTTCCAGTTTATAATAGAAACAAACAATGTAGGATACTTTTTTTAAATAATTATATATTTTTTTAAAATCCATTGTTAAGTTATTTATAACGAACAATAAAAGTTTTACTTAAAGAAATGTTGAGTCAATTTTATTGGATAATAAACTTTTTATGACTAATATAAACTACTAATACCTAGGTTCTAGTAAACTGTCAACTGATTGGTAGTAACAAAGTGAAATTAAAACTATCAAAGAGGAACATATTTTTAAATAATTACCAAAGTAACGTTATTACAGTATATTATAGGCAGTGCTAAGCTAACAAAACAAGTGTTCTGCCAATACATTGATGAAAATTTTTAAAAAATACAATTATGAGAAAAAGACACATTTAACTTTTTTGTGACAGTATTATTAAAGAGGTACCTATTGTATTAAGCAATACTGATAAACTCAACTAAATAATTTCCATTGTGAAAGTAATCTCAAAACGACTGGTTGAGAAGAAAAAATCTTTCAAGTTCTCCCAAACTAAAGCCTAGTGGAGTTGACGATAACAGACATCAAAAAACTAAAATTGCTTGTTGTAATCATCTTGAATTCACTGATTAAATTATAAGTAATTTTCTAAAGTATTCACTCATTTATGCAATAATTACTTACAGTTTAATGAAAAAACTGGTCAATATGTGTCACACAAAAAGTACCAGTTTTGGAACCTCAAGGAGGAAATTTAAAGGCCTAAAACATAATATACACTACAAAGATAACAATAAAACAAGAACAGTAATTATAATTGACACAGAAACCAACAGACAGAAATACAAGATCAAGAACACTTAAGACATTTAATTAGTAACACAATAAGAACACACAAGACCCAAAAGAGCATAACACACACCAATGTAATACAGACAGCTAAATCATAAAACAAATAGCCAGAAAACACAATTTAAAATACGTAAAAGGAGATGAAGGTAATAATAGTACAGTTATTATGCATACAAAGGATTTAAACAATAAAATTCATGAATTCATTGTAGCAAACAACATCTCAGAATCAAATAAAGACCCCCACAAACAAATATCATAATCAACAGCCAACAATCACCCACACACAAACTAGCACATCATATGGATAAAACTATTAGAAAATACATAAAACTAGACACAAACACAAATATAAAGAACACAATAGATCTAGTAAACAAAATAAAGAACATTGAAATCCCTCATAACTCAACCCTAGCATCGTTTGACATCACAAACCTATATACCAATATCCCAGTCACAGAAACACTAAACATATTATGAGACAATCTAAGACTTAACAACACTCCAGGAGAAAAAAATCACAAAAGAAATCATACACATTTTGAACACTATTACACAACAGAACTACTTCACTCACAACAACAAATATTACACACAGAAACAAGGCCTACTAATGGGTTCACCGATTTCAAGCATTCTCGCAGAAATATTCCTACAACATATAGAACAGAATAAAATCATAAATAACAACAAACACCCAGATGAGATAATATATTGGCACAGATATGTAGACGACATTATAATACTATACCGAGGAAACATAAGAGAATGCCAACAACTCCAAACACATACAAACAAAATACACAAAAATATCCAGTTCACTGCAGAGTTTGAAAACAACAAAACATTGAAATTCTTAGACATCACCAAAACAAAAAAGCCAACCATGACCATCACCACAAGCCAACCATGGGAGACACACTGATACATAACACATCGAACCACCCAATCCAACATAAACATGCAGCATTCAAACATTTACTACACAGACTAAACAAGATACCTATGTCTACAACTAACTACACAGAGGAACTAAACACAATCAAATATTTAGCTCACAAAAACGGATATGACAATTATTTGATAGACAAACTACACAGAAAAATACTCAACAAGAACAGTATAACAACACAAACAAATTCATTACCCTCACACACATAAACAAACTCACAAATAAAATAGCACACCAATTCAAAAAAGCAGGATATAATGTAGCTTACAAAACAACAAATAAAAGCTAAACGGCTATCAGACACAACATTAATAATAATACCAACACATTCAATAACCCAGGAGTATACAAACTAAAATGTAACAACTGCAATAAATTTTATATTGGACAAACAGGCAGATTTTTCGCCGAAAGATATAAAGACACAAAAGCGCACTGCACTTTACTATTGAATACACCTTCACAAACCACCTCATGGACACTAAGCACTCATGCAAAAGTATAGAAAATAACATGAGCATCCTCTACACATGCAACAAAGGCCATAAATTAAACACTCTAGAACTGTATGAAATATACAGACATAGCAACACACATAAAAATAACATCCTAAATGAACAAACACAACACAGATCACACATACTCTTCGATCACATCATTTCTAACTTTCAAAAATTGGTACCAAAGAAGCACAACTGCAGCAATCCTAGGCTGAAGAAGTTGTAAAACAAAAACGTTTCTCCAAGTGTAAGTTAACAATTTAATAACCTTTCGTTAACAAAAAGTCTAGTCGGAAGTAATATCAAAGTGTAATAAGAAAATTTTCATATAGTAAGTCAAATAGAAAGACAAGTTTGTCTCATTTGTTACAAAGTTGTTTGACATTAACATTAGCTACAATCATATTGAAATATGTTTTATACATAAATTCTGATTTTCATTTATTTTATGTTAATTATAATTTAAGTTAGGCTTTTATTTCAAAACAAAATGTTAGATAGTTAAGTGTTAATGAAATTTTAATTAAAATTGTTATTAGACTTTTGGTATCAATTTGGCAAAAAAACCACTACTTACTGATAGTTTTCAGCAGACAAGTTTCACACTAGGTCAATGTATTGTTCAATGCTGTGAGTCACGGACAATGCTCAGGAGTGTTGTGTTGGTGTGAGTCTGTAGTGTATTGGTGATCTGTGGTGTATTATTGTTTATAGAGTAGTTGTTAATTTGTGTTCAAATATAATATTAATAGTATACAATCAAATACTATATTTCAACACACTATTAACTACTACCCTATAACAATAACACACCATAGAACACCAATACACCACAGAACACCAATATAACACAGAACATCAATACACCACCAAGAGCGGTTCTAGGATAGACTTTGTGGGGGGACAATGGCAGGAAAATATGGGATGTTTGGGGTGGAAATTTTTCAAAAATAAGGCCTGGAAATGAAATTTTAGCTATTCTTGTACTTAAAATAGATACCAAAATTATTATTTTTTATGTAATACAAAATATTGTCCAACTTTAATTGTTTCATCAAACAGCTCGGTTTAACAAGGACGACGCTGAGTCGTAGCACACAGACTGTTAATACAGCCGAGCTGGTAAGAACTAGTGTGCGACTAATATGCCAGTGTCTTTTATGCTGGGTGGTACTACCAATGTTATTAGATGAATTCTACACCTAACATTACATAAATGTAAAAACAATATACATTGAATTTTACAACCTAACCACTCCAACCAGAAGACACTGTAGAAGATCACTACGGAGCGATCAAAAACGTTCTGTTTCAGTAAGTTTTTACAAATTTACAAACTTTAAAGCTCGGATAGTCATAAACTAATGTAAGAGGGATTAATATAAATTGTTTTAAAATAAAAGTCAAATGAAAAAATACATTTTTGTAGGTAAACTGGGATAGATTTAAATGTGCTCCGAATATAAAAAATATATATTTCTACATAAAAAATAGTACACAAATTCTAAGTAGGGGGCAATTGCCACTACTGCCCCTCCCCTGGAGCCGCCCTTGTACACCACAGATTCACACCAACACAATACGCCTGAGCAACAGTCTTGTCCATGACTCACACCATTAAACAATGGACTGACCTAGTGTGAAACGATTCTACTGAAAAATATCAGTAAGTAGTGGTTTTTATGCCAAGTTGACATAAAAAGTGGAATTATAGAAAAACCTCAAGATGTACAAAATAAAAGCTGCAAGATTTAAAATTGATAATTTTCAAGTGCTTGAAGTTATAACAATTATAGACATACATAGATGTTTCTGATAAACTTTATTTTCTAAGAAAGATCGTTAAAATTTAGTATTTTCCAATATGTCTACATTTACTTTGGTTTAAGTTAAAATGGATTTTATCTAATAAAGTACAAATTTATATTTTGTTAATAACTTTTATTTATAAATTAGGTTTTGCATTATCAGTCAATTATACCTTGATTTTTATAAATAAAAGTTTATTTTTAATGTTTACTTACCTTAATAAATGATATAAATTATATTTTTACAAAATTGCTTGTGGCGACCTTACATTCTTCAACATATATACCTGCAATTAATTAGTACTGGCATTATCAAGGACAAATACAGACTTATTTGTTGTATTCCAAAGGGGATTTTATTGTATTTTAATATAGTAAAAAGTTGTAAAGATTAATAAATTAGACAAATAAATACATGAAAGTAATTTATTATGTAATTATATGGAAGACATTCATTTACTCTCAGTATATCATATAAATTACCAAAACATTCAAAAATTTAAACATATCTTATAAAAACAATGGAATAAATAATAATTATGGTTTTTGTAGGATATGTTAATAAATAACTAAATCAGAAAATAAATCAAGTTTCAACACGCAGTCAACTGTCAGAGCCACTAGAGTGAGTTCTTGTATATCATGACTGTCGCGCATCATGGATTTCTAACAACACATTAAAATTAAGTTTTGTTTTAAGTTGCAAAAGAATGTCAAAGAAGCTTATTCATTAAAATCTATGTATGGTGATAATGCGGTAACTCTGAAGACTGGGTACAAGTGGAAGACCAATTTAAAAGTGGAAATGAGTCAGTTGAAGACGAGTAGTGTTTGGGATGTCCATTAACCTCAAAAACAGAAGACAGTGTGCAAAAAGTAGAAACAATAGTTCGTTCAAACAGGCAAATGACTACTTGAGAGCTATCGGAAGATCTTATCATCTTGTATGATTTCCAAAAATGGGCATATGGCTTTCTTCTTCATTATAACAATGTGACGTGTCTCACCTCCCTTCTCCTTTGTGGGTTTTTGGCTGAAAAATGTGTTCCTCTTTGTCCACATCTGCCATACTCACCCCATTTAGCACCATATGACTTATGGCTCTTTCCAAAAATTAAAATTGTGCTCAAAGGAAAACGTTTTGACACCATTCCTGAGATTGAGAGGGCAACGACAGAGCAAATGTCCCTCTGAAAGAGGCCTCCCAGAATTGAAGATTAAATCCAATTCGATGTAAGTTTTTATGACTTTTTGAAATAAAAATTTATCACTGAATTTTTTTATTACAACTCTTGTGTGTGCGTGTCTGAATAGAAATAAATAAATAAATATATATATATATATATATATATATATATATATATATATATATATATATATATATATATATATATTTAGATTAGTTTTGGTTGGTAAAGATTATTTAGATTTTTTGGACTAGGAGACTGACAGACTTACCTTGGTAAGAGTCCACACTGTAGTCTTGAAATAGAAACACATAAAAGCACTTAAACAATGATATATTTCAACCACACAGTGGTCTTTATCAATCGAAGAGAAAACACAAAAAGAAATATGAGAGAATGAAATAAAATAAATATAAGTTGTAATCACAGATTATATATATATTATATTATATTATATTATTATATATATATATATATATATATATATATATATATATATATATATATATATATATATATATAAGTTATGTTGTTTCTTACGACAGATTGGTTTTTAAAAAACAATTTATTTCTGACTGTAAAAATACAACTTTATTAATATAATGCATGAATGCATTTTGTGATTACAATTAGTTTCTAAACCTAAAATATTTTATTTACCTAACTTAATTTTTGAAATTAATAAATTACTACTTATTAATAAATTAATAATTACTATATTTTACTATAAAAAATATAGTCACATATTCTGTTCCGTATTTTGTAGGTACTGAAAATAATTTGTAAATATCTTAATCTGTTTCTTCTACAATAGGTGAATTCAAAAAATATACTATTTCTTTAGTGCTAATTTTGCGGCTTAGATCTATTAGATTTTTAAATTCCCAATATATAATATTGACATTTGTTGATTCCATCTTCGCGTGAGCTACTAGTAATCACTTACAACTTTTTTTAAAAAAATGTTTTAACTTGCCTATAGTAGCACTTACGTTTTTGTGTTGAGGACGGCCATTTCGGGAGATGTGTCCCTTTTGTCAACTCAGACCGTAACTCTGAGTTACGGTCTGAGTTGACAAAGGGACACATCTCCCGAAACGGCCGTCCTCAACACAAAAAAGTAAGTGCTACTATAGGCAAGTTAAAACATTTTTTTAAAAAAAGTTGTAAGTGATATAATATTGGTTCTAAGGGTAACTGATTATTATAATATTTGTGAATTCTTTCTATTTCTATAAATAATTCTTTTGTTGAGATTATACTAGGCTGTAATACTCCTAGTTTACAGAATGTTAAATTACTTTCTATATCTTGTACTAAATTTAACAAAGTGTTATATAGAATATTTAATTGATTTAACATATCTCTGAATTTTTCCAACTCTACGCATTAAATTTGTTATTTACGAATAACAATTTCTCTCGTAGCTCATTATCGTTTTCATCAACTACATTTAGTATATTATTAAATTCTATAATAATATTTGTACTGATTGAATATTGAGAAGAAATTTGATTTGCTAAATTCAATTGATTATCTTTAATCTTCTTTATTAATTTATCAATTTTTTTACCAGCATAAGCATCCAAATTTCCTGTAATAACTTTTATTACTGAACCTAGTCCATTAACAATACCTCTACGTTTTCTAAAAATAGTCTTATTTCCTATACAGATTATTTCTAGTTTTTCTTTAATAACTCCTTTTATCTGAATAATAAATCTAAAATAATTAACTACATCTCTAAACTTACTACCATCATCTGTTACAAATTCACTATATAGTTTTATATATGACATACAATTTACACAGTTTAAGTTAAAATGGTTTAACACAATTTTATAATAATATTCCAAGTTATTTACTTGAGTAAATATTTCTTCTAAACTAAAATAATGTACGAATGAATGGTAGGAGGACTTCAATTTTGCCAGGCCTAGATTGATTGGGATTACGCCTAGATTTTGCGTGATGTCTTTTATTCCTGACATTTCTGAGGCGTCTCCTCGGAGGAATAAGAGGAACCTGAAACAGAATTAATACAAGGATTAGACCTTAGAATTGAATCGATTTTTCTTGGCCTTCTAATTTTTGATAAGTGAATTTATTGCTCGGTGTTGTGGTGTCTTGCTTTAATTTTTGCGGTCATCTTCTCTGGGTTAATTGAAGTAACTTGTTCCTTATTAAAATTGTTTTTTTATTCTTAATTTGTTTTTGTACCATCTTGATAAATACATGAGATGTGATTTCTGGTACTGGTTCTTTGTCGACATTCCTTTTTGCTTGGATATTCTTTCGTTTTTGATTTATTTCTCTTATAAATTCGTATAATCTTTGCGTTCTTTCTCTATGCCTATTGGCATAATCATTCATTTCTTGTTTTTCTATATAAATGTCCAATATTGGTTTTGAGTTTATATGTCCTTGTAGAATTTCAAAAGGGGTCAATTTTATAACTGAATGTATGCTGTTGTTGTAGACAATTATGGCATATTTTACCTTATTTTCGATTGTGTCTTTTTTTGAATTCAGGTTGGTTATTTAATAACCTTATGTGCTCTATTGAAGTAGAATGTAATCTTTCTCCCATTCCACTAGATTGCGGGTGTTGTGTACTAATGAAGTGAATTTTCAATTTATGAAGGTCCATCATTTCTTTTACTAATTTATCATTAAATTCAACGCACATTGCGTATATTATAACTTCAGGTACACCATGATGAGAAAATAAGGTTAAAATTTTCTGAACTATTTCAGTTGCTTGTGCACCGGCAATACAATATCCTTGTGCATATCTAGAAAAAGCTATCTATTATAGTCATAAATTTTTGTCTTTCAAGGCTAATACAATCTACATGAATTATTTGTAGTGGTCTCGAAACCATTGGTGTTAAATTCATTCTAACCTTAGAGATAAATCATTAATAGTGATTTTATGCCAAGCTAATACAAAAAATGTGTTATTTATAAAAAAACCTCAAGACGTACAACACAAAAACTACAAGTATCAATATTCTATAATATAGCAAAAAAATTGTACCTATAATGTAATATATAGCTTTGCAAAGTGGAGATTTTAACAAGTATAAATCAACAACAACAAAAAATATCAATGAAATATTACTTTTTGCTACTAGGGCCTTTATCTAGGTTACATTTTTCAACCTACTTTTGCATCATCGTAATAATACATTCTGTGCTCATAACAATTAATAAGTAAAATTAACTCACAATTTTATTATAATAAATGATTCTTTTCTTCAACGACTAATAACATGTATGTGTTATTATATTTTTATAGGAACAGATATATGTATTTTAATATGATGGTTTATTTGATCAAAATGCAATCAAAATTTCAATTTAATACTAACCTAATACACTGACTTGGAAGGAATAATAACTTTTTTTTTCAGACTAGAATATTAACACACTGTTTCGTTACAAATATAATTTTCCACATCAACCTTCTTATAGTTGTACTTTGGATCTATTTCTCTGACTAAATAGGGAAGAACTAATTACAAGCCTTTATCTATCGTCTTGAAATTTGCCATATCGGCAATTTAAAAAATGGCGCCCGATATTGAAAATGAATTCTGATTGGTCAATGAAACATCTTCTGTTCTGTTCTCTGTTTATGGTTTATTTATTTGGCAGTACCAATTTAACTTTTAAAATACTTTACATGTAATATATTATATATTTTATAATTACGTGATAGATTTAACATATTATGGACGAAGAAGTAATTTTAAAGGTAAATATGTGTAATTATGAAAGATACTTTACTAAATAAGTAACGAGATTGATACAAATAGGACTGTGATTGTATAAAATGCTGAGCTAAAGAATTTTCTAACCTAATAAAAGGTTAAAAATTATATAGACTGTTACACTAAATAAACATGATAAAATTATTTAAAGGCATTTAAGATTTATTACAATAAACAATATCGATCAAATTTTAGTTGAAAACTGTACACTAATTCAATTTTTGTCATAATAATTAACAAATTTGACTTTACAGTTACTTTACTGTAACAATACTTTACTGTTTAACAATATAAAATGTTTAGTTTAGCCACGTAAGCGATTTCTGGCGACCAATTTTACCGACCGATGCAGAAACTTATAAGGAGTACCAAAATAAATAAAAACACATTTTCTGACGTCCCAAATAATTACAATTTTGGAAAATTATTCCACTCCCACCCCTTCCACTGTTACCTAAAACCTTACAAAATCAATGTTTTGCCTTGATTTGTTTACCTTGAAACTAGCACAAAAGTCTTGGAAAAGTATTTACGGTAATATTTAAACTTTTTTAAATTACCACAGAAGGTTGAATTTGTACTACATTTTTGGGCAGACAGTAGCAACAGCGCACTGTACTAAGTCTAGACATACCCTATTAAGTATCTAGTCAGGCTAGATTTAGTTGTAATTTTATACAACATTACTATATTGCTATATAAAATATACAAAACTAACCTACGCATGTAAAGTATGAGATGGACAACAAAATATTACTGGCCGATGCTGAAACTCATAATGAATATTTTAATATTATTAGGCCTACATGGCAATGTTGTATTAAATTACAACCAGGTCCATCCTGACTGGACTCTTCATAGGTTTATATTAATGTTGTATAAAATTACAATCAAATCTATCCTGACTGGATACTTTATAGGTATATTCATGGCTGTGCGCCCGACAATGTAGACCAAACTAAAAAGTGATGAAAAATTAGCCTTCTGTGGTAATAAAAAAATGTAAATACTATTCAAAGCATTATGCTAGTTTAAGGTAAAACATTAATTTTTTTAAGGTTTTAGGTAACCATAGAGAGGGTGGGGTGGAATAACTTTTTCCAAACCTATAATTATTTAGAACTTCAGCGAAAGTATTTAAATTTTTTTCAGTATTTGTTACAAGTCTCTGCAAAGGCCAGTAAAATTTTTCTGCCGAAATCAATTACGTGGCTATAGTAAACAATTACCAACAAAATTAATACTTGTATATAATTAATCACTTAAAACAATAGTTTATGACTATTGTTTTAAGTGATTAATAAGATTCACCGAACGTAATGGACTACAAAATTCAAGAATTGTATATAATGTTATTGCTTAGTCAAGAAATGTTTGTTACTAAATAGCTTTTTATACTAGCATAGTTTTTGTTTTGCTCTAAACATGACTTTAAAGAATATTCAATTAGTATTTAACTGAATAAAGTTGAATTTATTTAGTAAATCAGTTAAAGATTTAGAAAAAAATTCTTAAAAGAGAACCTTAAATTTTCATTTTATCTTTGTAGAATTCCAGACTCAATTCTAAAACTTTAGACTCTAATCCTTTAAAACTTCTTTGAAAATTTGTGGATATAGCTACAAAACTTACTTATTGTATTCTAGCAAGTCGTTAGTTTAATTAACTAAATTTAAAGTAGTTAATTTAGAGTAATTCTATAGAAAGTTTGGTACTACCTCCAACTTTTTTAGGGTTATATGTTACTCACGACATTTTTAATCAGAAAAAAGTTACTTTAAATGTTGCACACCAGAAACAGTAGTTAATATTTGAAAAATTTATAAATACATACCAAACTTTTAAACCTAAATTTTATTTTATAAAACAGAGGATTATTTTATCCTACATTATATTACTATAGGTACTTTATAATATAGCAATGAAATATTACGTAAGGTTAGACTAAGAATTAATTTTCTTTGTTAGATAGACATGGCAGTTGTGCATTGCCTAAAAAATTGCGTTTACCTTTTGCTTTTTGTAAAAAGCTCAACTTTGTTTTACACAGATACTTATACAACTGGTCTGTTTATGTTCGGGAAAAACCTAACTTTGTTATAACCCTATGTAAGTTTTGTGAGTTTATGTTGTTTTAAATTTTTTTCAAATTTCAAGTGCTATTTCTGGTTTTTGACACTTATAACTTATTTTGTCTTTAAATGTATTTTTAAGTAATGTACGTGACCTGAAAAAAAAATTTGTTGTAACACCATAAATTGTATGTAATTATGTAAGGTTGGGAAAATTTATAAATCTAATGGTTCTATTTATTAATATAATATTAAGTATAACACTAGGAGATAATTTTTTACTTTGCACATTTCATTAGATACTCTGTTAATTCAAGTAGTTTATATTATTACAATTTTCTAATTATTTTTAAAACTTTCTATAAAATATGAAATATTAATTTTTCCAGGGAAGAAACTTAATATAAAATATGAGTTATTTATTTTTCCAGGGAAGTGAACTTTATAAATATTTGACAGAACAAGGTTTGGCTGACTTTGAAACCGCAGATAATTCTTCCTCATACAAAAATGATCTAACTACTAATGAGGTAATAATAGTGATTGTTTTGGTTATTTAGTTTATTTTAAATCAGTATGTAAAATGTCATATACTCATTGTAAATTGTTTCAAGAGGTTTTATTTTATATAAGTCTGCTGGAAAATTAGTTTTGCTATTAATATTATAGCTAGATGTTTTTAATTTTATCTCTTAAAATGTTGTTCATTCTTATAAAGTAATCATTATTTTCTCTATATGTGTGTGAAACAAAGAAAGATATTTATTTAATTTACACTCCTTTTATCGTGAAATTTCGACCATTCACAGACTCATATGGCCATTCTCAAGATATAAATTAGAACAATAGACATCACTTACAACAACCAATACACAAAATCGCTTTAATCTTCAGAAAACTCAAATACCAAATGTCATACAGAACAACGAACGCTTATAACATACCACAACTCTTCCAACAACAAACAGATAAATACAATCTGTCCGGTATAAACAAATAATGTAACAACTGCCCCAGTTTCTACATTGGCCAAACCGGTAGATCATTTAACAAAAGATACAAAAAAACACATCATTAACATAAGATACATATATCCGAAATCTAGCTGTGTAAGGATAGATTTCATTATCAACAAATAATAATTGTAGTAATGATAACACTCATTAGGAAATGGTACACAAAGAAACTGTAGGTCTATATATTTATGCAAAACAGTTTCAACATTTACAGGAAACCCATAACGACAGACACACTTTTCCACAACACCTCAAACCACCCTATCCAACACAAACATGCTGCTTTCAGATCCACGCTCCATAGACTTAAAGAAGTCCCAATGACCACAGAAAACATAAACAAATAATGACACAATTAAATATTCAGCATACACAAATGGATACAACACCACAATAATAGACAATCTATGGTACAAAATACAAAAAAACACTAAAATTAACACTACAGACAGGGAAAACAGATACATGACATTACCATTCATAAACAAAACAACAAACAAAATAACCCGCAAATTTCAAAAAATAGGATACAAAATAGCATACAAAACTAATAACAAGTTACAATACAAAATACAACACAACACCAACAACAAGGATAAACTACAAGCACCAGGCGTATACAAACTGAACTGCTACGAATGTAACAAATTCTACATTGGACAAACAGGCCACAGCTTTAAACAAAGAGTCGAAGAACACAAGTAGAACACCAACTCAACATTTTACAACCACATAAAAGATACAGGACACAAATACACAGACATTTACCATAACCTAGAAATCCTACACATCAACAAAAAAGGACCACAACTCAACACACTAGAATAATATGAAATTTACAGACAGACATAAACACAAAGTACAAACATATTAAACGAACAAACACAATACAAATCACACATACTCTTAGATACTATCAAAAACCTACCTTTAAAACCGTCACCGCTTGACCCAACATCTCCAAGCAGAAGACACTGATGAAGATCGGCACATAGCGATCGAAAACGTTTGTCTCAGTAAGTTTTAACAAATTTACTAAATTCAAAGTTCTGATAGTCATAAACTATTGTTTAAGTGATTAATAAGATTCACCGAACGTAATGGACTATATTTCAAGAAATCATACAGAATAACGAACGCTTATAACATACCACAACTCTTTCAACAACAAACAGATAAATACAATCTGTCCGGTATTAACAAATAATGTAACAACTGCCCCAGTTTCTACATTGGCCAAACCGGTAGATCATTTAACAAAAGATACAAAAAAACACATCATTAACATAAGATACATATATCCGAAATCTAGCTGTGCAAGGATAGATTTCATTATCAACAAATAATAATTGTAGTAATGATAACACTCATTAGGAAATGGCACACAAAGAAACTGTAGGTCTATATATATTTATGCAAAACAGCAGACGGAACACTGTTATCTTAATACTATCACTTTTCATAAACTGAATTATTATAATTATACAGGCTAGGACGTTATACGCAAAATCAAGTTTTTTCAAGCAGCGCTAGACCATTACTACTTAAAATTTGTAAAATGTGAAACAGGACTTGAATGTAATATTATACACCAAAAAGTAGAAAGTAAATGTTTATTTTATATTATTACATGAATATATTCATGTATAACAATGTATGTACAGTGTATCCCGTTATGAAAATTTCAGCTAGCCGAGTTCAAGTTGTCTGTTTTGTATACATTTGTTTAGCATTGGATACTGTCAGGTCAAGGCC
Source organism: Prosapia bicincta (assembly GCA_036971475.1). Lineage (NCBI taxonomy): Eukaryota > Metazoa > Arthropoda > Insecta > Hemiptera > Cercopidae > Prosapia > Prosapia bicincta. The sequence goes on along the minus strand of JBAIZL010000006.1, from coordinate 42,361,546 downwards.
ATTCTCTCCCAACATATGCTAGGAAATTTCTATGTCACAATATACATCATGAATTAGTCTGTTTTAACACTTTCAGCCCCATGTCTATCAATTTGATACAAACGGAATCTTGTGCCCAGCCCCATGTGTAGCAAACTGATACACTGTCTGGCCCAGGGCAAAACTTGAAATTTCCACTCACGGCTCAAGACCAGATATTGCACTATCTAGTTCCTCTGGTTGTAGATACACAAAAAAATAATTTAAAAAAAATATGCAATACTTTTATCTCATAGTTACAAGGTGTGAAGCAAAATGATATACATTGTCTATGAGTACAATTTTTATTTAACACACAAAATTCAAAATGAAAGAAAATACACAAATATTGTCAATATTATGAATTATAAATGACTTTTAATGAAGTTTCAATCCGTTTATAGTCCTTCAGATTTATTTTGTTAGGCCAGAATATGCCTACTTAGTGAAACACTTTTTATGTTAGGTGTTTGAATATAGCCTATTCTTTTTTTGCGAACACATCTGTGTTTCTTGAAGAAACACTCCATACATAAATACTTGTAATCTGGACAACTTGTGCAGCTTGTTTTTATTTGGCTGTATTTTTTTGCACCTTGTGTACGTCTGTAACATCCTGATAATACTTCATAGCAAGCATTACATCTACCTCTACGCCTACCATCAATGACTGTGAGTTTGTGATAAGCAGGTAGAACTTCTTCATCTCTCTTGAGCCGGTCCACGAGCAGGTATGTGACAAGTGATTCCCTGAATGCCACAATGTCTTTTGGTGCCAAAACTGTAGACTTGTACAATGAGTGCGCATCAACGACAGTTGTATTAGTTAATAACTCAAACATAACATTTCTGTGCCATTTCAACCCTCCACGTACTCATGTCCCGTAAGATGCTAGCTGATCTGAAACATCTATGAATGATTTACCTGCATTGTATTGTAAAATCGTAGACGGTTTCCTAACAAGATGACCCTGCTTATTAATAGTTTCAGTCATGCGAGGTATGATTTTGGTTGTTAGGAACATCATTTCCCTTTTATCTTTCCATTTTCCCATGATTACTCCAGTATTACTTTCTCTGGTAATCATACGTCCTCATCTTAGTTTTTTTTCTCAACTCTTTTAGAGTTTAGCTTCCTTTTTCTACATAATGTCCCAACTAGATGTGTCTGGTTATCATTTAACTCATTGGCTAGCTGGAATAAAAGTTATCAGTACACAAGGTCCGTCCTTGTCCTAATAATGGGCGCACTAACTCCATTACTGTATTAGCAGCAGCTAACTGACCCTTTGGTGCGTTTTTGTTTTCCTGAATAAACTTTCAAGTTCCAAGTGTAACCTCCTTTTAGACATAACTTAAAAAGTTTGATGCCATACTGATGCCTTTTACTTGGTACATATTGACGGAATTTTAACCTTTTGTGAAACGGAATCATTAACTCGTCAATACACACTTCCTCAAATGGGTTAGTTGCATTTCTAAACCTCTGTTTCAGTGAATCGATATGTGGCAAGACCTTTGCCAAACGTTCATCTGGGTCTCATTGTCAGATAAGTGTATCTAACTAAGAATAGATTCAAACCTATGACGAGTCATCGCTTTTGACATCGAGAAACAAAGAATAAAATTCAAAAAGTGAATTTGAGGTTGATTTACTGTTAGTAGCCTCTGTTATGCCTGCAGGCTCTGTAGGAGTAAATGGGAAATCATTCAAATTACCTTCCACTTTCTGCCATATTATTACATCACCTCCTTCATTTATTATTATTTCGTCATTGTGTTCACTATTCTTGTCAATATTCGTGTCAATATTTACTGCTCTCGTCAAAATTAGTCGCTCAGCTAAGGGTTGAATATCAAGCTCCGAAAATTGCACTGATGGGTCGTCCGAGTCACTCATGTTTCTAAACAAACTTAACACACTTTCACTACTATTGGAATCTGTATCAATTTCATCTCTTATTTGGTCAGAATTCATCATGAACAAACAAACAATCACACTTAGTAAACGACACAAACAACTCCGATCTGATGCAACAGTACAGGAAATAACACAACTGACAAAAATATTTACAGTGCTGCCAACATTCAAGCAATCAATGTCCCTCTTCTATTCTGTGGTACCACAGCCCCAAGGATAAGAGCACACTATGCTATTTCAATGTAGGAGTGAAGCTCTTTGATACACAACCCGACAAAAATAGTCATTTCATGTGAATTAACGTGATACACATGGGGCTGAGAACGTAAATTAGTATGTATCAATATGATACATATGGGGCTGTGCACATGGTTTAAAAAAAAAACCTGGGCCTGGCATTGAACTGTCCAGAAACTCGCTGGGGTTGAAAGTGTTAGTAAGCTCAGCAGGGAACTTCTTTTTGCTTCAGGCATGTAAACTACCTTTGTGTTGTACAGTACTTTACTTTTGTGAGTTGTGTGATTGAATAATATTTAATAATACAATAAAAGCATTGTTAACGTTTTATTTCTTATAGTATTATATGTTTTTATTAGTTAACTACTGTGAATACAGTGGATAATTTAATCAAAACTCCGTTTTATAATATAAAATTAGTAGTTAAAAGGTTAGAACCGCATGACTAGAAGATAATGAACTGCAACTTTCTAATTCCACAATTTATATAATATAGTTTTAATCTGTTCATATGTGTACATGAATGGTCTAAAAAATTACATGAATAATGCATATTTTGTTTCCGTTCAAGTTTATATAGTATTTGAATGATATATAGTGTGTGGAGCCAATTCATAATTATTTTTTATTTTATCAAAGATTGTAAACTATTAGAATGATATGTTCCCTTGTAGATGTCCACAATCACTCAGCCAACTGATTTTTTACAATTATAAAAGTTGTTTGGGACCCTTTAAAACCTAATAAAAAAACTTATTGTCCAGTTGCAAGATATTGCAGCTGAAATGTGATCATCAAGGGCTTATTAAATGTGTTCAGACCTTATTAAAATCTAAATTTATGAATGCTAAATATGTATACTCTTATAATCATTAATTAACTATTTAACGTTAGTTGTTGTATTCATCTTGATCTCACTGATCAAGTCATTATTTAAAGAATTTAGTGAACACTATTAACTTACTATGGTGATGTAGTTCAAAACCACCTTTTCATTGACGAAGCCTAACCTGCCACTGGCGACATTCAGTTTAAGTTGTAGTCATGTGATTTATGGATATGAGATAGGCAGGTTGTGTATTATATATTGGTAAAGGGTGTTTGTCAATGAAACAACAGTTTTGAAGGGCGTCTGCATGGTAAGTTGGTAATTTGACTTAGTTCTTTAAATAATTACTTATGAACAAAATTTAGTAATTAAAAATGCTTGCTCGAAAAATAAACATACAATCAGTTTGATTGTTTTTTACCAACATTTGTGGGTTTTGTTTATTTTTCTCATACCAAAAAAGAAGCAATAATTAGCAACTACTTCTCAAACACAATTGAACTCCCAGTCGCCAGTTTTTCGAATTCAAGATTTAAATTATGAATTAATCGCATTTTTTGAGACAATAGAAAATAAAGATGGCTGGGATGATATTATCTCAGGGGATACTTTTGGATTGAAAACTTAACTTAAAAATAAAAAGTTTTTATATTTATAATTTTTTTCTACTATGTAATGAAATACTATTGAAAAGCAAAGCGCTAACATTTTATTGGTGTGAGATGCAATCAAACACTTCCATTTATCTGCTAATAAAAACAAAAGAGGTGAATTTGTCTAACCTATAAAAAATAAATTACAATAGTCCATTTTCAGACCTACAGTTTATGAATCAATTAGCATTTTCATTACCCACGAAGTAAACATAATTTTATTTATAATTAAAGAATAAAAATATGGTACAACTCACAAATAAACAATTTTTTATTTCAAACGACTAATTTGTCGTCATCCTCAGTGAAAATACACAAATGAAATTAACTAAAAAATTAATTATAACTTTTAATTATAATTAATTAATTATAACTTTCACTCACAAGCCAGCTCGAATATTATTTATAATTTTATTTGATTACTTTATGATTTACACTTACATTTGAATAAATAAAATTGCTTAAAGAAAGCTGTAAACTGAATATAAGCCGGTTGGCCTATGTAGTAAAAATAGTCCAGAGCCACTTTTGGCGGACAATGTAAGTAAAGAATTTTTTTTGTAATATGATTATGTATGTAAAGTGTATAATGTTTATTGATATTTGTATAGCAGTGGACCCCTTGTTTGCATTTAGTAAACAAATGCAGTGGACAAACTCTGACACTGTTTATGTTCAGAAAGTTTCGCCTTATTTAAAAAAAGTTCAAATCTATAGTAACTAGAGGATGTTGTGTTTATTATAATGTAGGTGTATAGGAACAAAGTAAGAGTGCAGTTATATGTAAAGAATTATTTGTTACAGTATTATGTTTGTAAAGTGAATTTATGTTTACAACATCATCATTTTTTACTTCTTAACCAGTATCTATATTTTTCAACAAGAATTGACTGTTTCTTGTTTAGGACATTCTTTTCAGTAACATAAATAAAAAGGAAAAGGTCTAAGTTGACCACAATTTTACTAAGTATTACCAGAAAAGTTATTGTCAGTGTTTCAATAATATCTCTACACAATCTGCAGTAAAAGTTACATACCCTTCTAAAGAATCAGTAGAAGATGTGGAAACAGCGTTTTAAAAGATTAAAGATTTAGCAGGAGATAATATAACATGGAAAATATAATTGATGAATTGTCAGTTTTGATCGTACAAAATCTACCATCACAAATAGATCGAGAGTCAAAAAAATTAGAATCAATAATACTGACGATGTGTTGTTCATATCACATAGTTTTCTAGGAAGTTTACAGACCAGTTTCAGGATAATTTTGTGGTCAAAGACAGGGTTTTAAATACATTCTGTTTGATTGTGGCAGACTTAGTAAGTTGCCCATAGTATGTGAATTTTGTAAGATGTTTAGGGACAATATTTGTGAACGACGGTCAAAGATTCTATTATTATTAATAGAGTTCTAAATATATTCAACATGATTGTAATAGTCTCAAAGTTGATTGTACCATATATTGTTTTTTAGTAAGCATACATCATTGTCTGATGTTTATAGTTGATTTACAAGATTCCAAATATTTTCACCCTGTGATAAACTAAAAGCCTATGAGTGATCCTACAGTCAGTTGTCAGGGAGAATTAGGTTAAACTTTGTAACACTTGTAATTTTCTGAAAAGTGTAGAGACAATGCTTGAAGATGTTCCTAATTTCAGCAGGATTGTATAGCAACCGTTTATGTATTCTAATTTAATAATATTTCTTATTTTTCTAATTGCTGTTACATTTTTTTAATGTAATTCCTGTTTTTAAGTTCGAGATATTTGAATGTTATGTAGTTTAAATATTTTGTTATAGTGTTTTATTTAGCTTCTAAGTTTTTAATGAATTGTTCTATTAGTGATCATAATAGGGATTTCAGTTTATTGCTGTGAAAAAATATTACTAGTTAGTATATAAAAATAACCTAGTTAAATATTATTTGTTAACTTTGATATTATTACTCTTTGATGTTCTATAGTTTTAAAGTTTCAGTTTAAATATATTACTGTTAAGCTTAAATTTTTGTTTTAATTCATGTAACTAATTGTATTAAATTAATAAATAAATCAATTAAATATTCAAAATTTGTTTTGGTTCTAGGGTGAAAGCTATGAAGACTTGTTAGAATGCAATGTAAGTAGACATTTAATAACTTAATGATTTTTTAAATTTAACTTTGACAGTATAGTGTAGGACTTTAAATGTTTTACATATACAATTAAAATTTATTTCTTTACTTTTAACCCACCGGCTATCAAGTACACACTTCTTTTCACCTCTATCAAGAGAATATGTACTTCAGGTATGCAACCCTGCCAATGTAATCCCATAATTCTTCACTATTCCTAGTACCAGGGAAGTCTTTTTTTAGTTATATACAATTCTACTGTTCGTTATCATTGTTCTTACAAAGGAGTGTAATAGACACACTTTAGAAAACATAACAAAAGTATATAATAAAGAACACTACACACAAACATAGAAACCAAACAACAAAATAATAAAATATCTCAACAACACAAACCACAAAATACAGAAAAACATAACCTATCTGGAATCTACAAAATTACCTGTAACAACTGCAACACATTTTACATAGGAAAAATAACTAGATCATTTAAAATTAGATTTTCAGAGCATTCAAAACTAATAATAAAAATGCATCAACTGTAGCAGAACACCTAATATCACACAACCAATACAACACAATACAATAACATAATACGAAAATAACCTAGCCATACTTGAAGTAAATAATAATCCAAAAGAACTAAACTCACAAGAAAAATACCACATTTATAGAAACAAACACAATAACCTAATTAACTAACAGACAACATATAGAGACAACACACTCTTCAAAAAGATCATACACAAAACACATGACGAAATACAAATGATGTCAACAAGTACCAACATCTTGGACCGGAAAACGACATCAGAAAAATAGAGAAAAATAATTCAGTGATTTGATAATGATCAAGTGATCAAAAGGTGCCTCATCACAATGTAAAAATTGAGTGCACTTGATGGTGGAATAATTGTTTACAATTAACATATAATAAATAGCTCTTTAAGTCAGTGCAACGGTATATATATTTAATTTATATATATATATATATATATATATATATATATATATATATATATATATATATATATATATATATATATTAAATATGGTGATATTAGATTAGATAATTATTTTTCCTGAAGATGCTGATACTTTTTTATCGGCAAAAAGCTTTGAATAAATATATTCATTAAAAGTATTCTTGTGTTTGAAATATTTTAAATTTATTAAATATATATATGTATATATAGATTTTTTGGACTAGGAGACTGACAGACTTATCTTGGTAAGAGTCCACTCTGTAGTCTTGAAATAGAAACACATAAAAGCACTTAAACAATGATATATTTCAACCACACAGTGGTCTTTATCAATCGAAGAGAAAACACAAAAAAAAAATATGAGAGAATGAAATAAAATAATTGTAAATTGTAATCACAGATTGTGTAGAGTAGAAATCAGATGTCACAGATGCACAGATTAAAGATATATATATATATTGTTTCCATGAGCATATGAGTGATTATAGTTTATATAAGTCTGTCAGGGGAAAAGAGATTGGAGACGTGTAAGGCTATTAAAGAAAAAAATGAATGGATTTATCTGATGTTGAGGTTAGGGGATTCTCTGGACTTGGTATACCACTGGTATGATAGTTCCCACCTTCTCAGTTCTGAGGGATTGCAATCAGGGGGGAGTGATTTAATTATTTTTGTGGTATAGCAGTCATCAAAAGTTGTGATGTTGTGACTCGCAGCATGTTGAGCTGTTGGTCTATCCATATTCATAATTTTAACATCATGTCTGTGGCCATTCATTCTGATATTCAGACCATCCGTGGTCAGGCCTATGTACTGTGCTGAGCAAAGTTTACATTGTAGCTGGTATATGACATTTTTCGATGTACAATTATGATGACCCTGTATTTTGAAGACCATTTTTGTTGTTTGGCTGTTGAAACTATTTGCTGAGGGGTGTATTGGACACGTCTTGCATCTAGGTCTATTGCATGGGAAAGAGCCATGAGGAAGCTTGTGTGGTTTCTCTGCATCAGGGTCTGGTAGTTTAGGATGTATATGTATATATATATATATATATATATATATATATATATATATATACAGTACAGCCTCTTGGCCTCCCTTACTTAAATCTTTGAGTAACTTATACCAGTTTAGGACAAATGTAACATTACATTTTGTTGGAGTAATTGCTTATTTTAATGCATAATCTTAGCATACTGCATGGAGATTGGGTGTCTGCCGAGCTTGTAACTGTTTGTTTCGTGGGACTCTACATAGTGATTCATTGAGTCTAGTGACAATGGATGATAAGTATCAGATTTTAGATGACATGCAACTCTCACAGATAGTTTAGGTTGTATGAGTTAAATGAGTGAGTATTTTTGTTTTTTTCGCTGTTTTTTTCATTGATTTAAGATTATGTATTTATGTAGTGGCAACAAAATGGTACCTAAAGAATGTTGCTGTAAAAAACATTATTATTTGTATCATTAGGCCGAGTTGAAAAAGGCTAGTTATGAAAATTTATTGATCCTGTCTGTGGTGTCAGGCTGGAGAAATATTGATAAGATTTTTCTCAAAATGATTTCGAAGAACAGTTTGAATAATCAATGTTTTGAAAAGATAGATAAAAATTACTAGCTTTAAATATGTAAGTGGGTTCTAAAGGTAACAAATTTCCAAATAATTGAAGTAAATATAGAACCGGCATGTGTATATCTTGAAGAAGGTATTTTGTTGTATAAATATATTTGGAGTTTTTGCCAATGGATATTCATTGTCAGCTTCCTTGGTCTAACTTAATGAGGTTCTACTGTATTAGATTAATTAAAATACAATTAAAATATCTTTCTTGTCCACATTTAAATAATCTTAGAAATCATCTTCAGTTTTAGTAATACTTTTGGAGTTACAATGTTCAACTTTAAAATGTTCATAGATATACATTATTCTGTTCAGTATGTAGTTTTTCTTAACACCCAAATTATATTTGGCTTTTTCCTGATTACTGTTACCTTTAAAGATAATTTTTACAATACCGTACTGTGTATTGTTAAGGAATCAGACGGCATCATCATACACTGATTCTGGAAGCTATGATGTCATAGAACGATACGCTGTTAAACAATTTGTGTAATTAATTTTTAATAGGGTTTCAAAAAATGTTTTTAGTTTTTAAAATTAAAGACATGATATCTAAGAGCTTTTGTGATATGAGTTATATAGTAAGATCATTCACAAATCTATCAACATAGGGACTAATAATTGATATATTCAATAACAGTAAACTCTAAATAATGAAGTTAAGATAAAAAACATGAACAAAATAACGTTTGTTTTCTCAAGCGTACCAGCCATATAATACCTGAAAACTGTATGAGTCACAACTCTTTGATCAGAACTTTTGTTTACTAGTCTCCCAGCCATTATAATACCTGAAGACTATATGAGTCACAACTCTCAGAACTCCACTCCTATCCTACATATTTCCTTTCACCATTTCATTTTATTTCTCATGTCAGTTTTGTCAACTTGGGCATAGCAGTTAGCTTGTGTGTTTAGTGAATCGTGATGTTTAGTTAGCAGTTTGCTTGTTTTATGATTCATGATTTTATTTTTTTTATAATGACCGATTAAAAGGAAAAAGGTTTTATCAATTCAAAAGAAATTATAATTACTAAAACACAAAGAAAGTGGCACTTTGTAGAAGTTAAAATTAGCTTGCAGTGTGGAATGGAATAGGAGAAAAACAAAATCAGGTGACATATTTTTTATGAAATCTACAGATAACTTTTAAAACCTTCTTTACTTTATAAATACTCTACTAATATATATATATATATATATATATATATATATATATATATATATATATATAAATATCGCAATATGTATTCTTGTGTATTAATAAAAAACTAAGTCAAAATACACAAAGTCAAAAAAAATTAAAAACATTGTAATTGATTTGGCATTGCTATTTATTTGATCTAATTTGCACATATGTTAATTTTAATTGTTTAATATTCCTGATGATGTTGGTACTGTTAGCCAACGAAAAGCTTTGAATTGTAAATTCAATTATAATTCTTGTACAGTAAACTCCCGATTATCCGTGGAATAGGGTGGCCCGGCAACGCTGGATAATCCGCTATGAACAAAGAATACGCAAAACGATCGATAATCGATTATTATACCATAAGTTACACATATAATGACCCTGGCAATTCATAAATAATCTTCCGAGGACAAAATAAATACGGAAAATAATTTAAAATGTCGATGTATTTGACGGATTATAACATGTACATTTATATGTCTAACTATTTACAATACGTACATAAGTATATGTCAAAAGTAAGTATGTATGTACATATGTAATTTCCTTTACACATAATACTTTCACTTTTTAACAAAAAAATCTGTCACTTTCGTCTTTTTTTTTGTGAGCATTGATTTAGCTTTAATGTGCGATCTAAGTTTCTTGAGAACCATTTTGTCGTACAGTGTCTACTTGTGTCGCGTGTGTCACAAAGCCATAAAGATCGATAATGAATATGACAGACATGGATAATGCATATGTCACGTCCTAGACTATTTATAGCCGAGATTAGCTGACATTTGTTTACAATCTTATGATACATATTAGGTTTTCGGGCGTCCAAGCATTTTTTCATTGCCTCTTATATACAGTAGTCTGCTCGCCCCATTTATTTCGCTGGCCCGCTACGGGATGCTTCCCTTTCAATGTAAAAATTAGTACGTACATATTTACATATCTATTCCCTTCATCTTAACTTCTATTAGGCCTTATATGTATTTACGTCGTAATTCACCGTTTGGAAATTTAAACACATGAATCTGATTGGAATAAAAATCGGATATTTGTAAAACGATGGAAGACCCCGGATAATCCGCAAACCGGTTAATCCGCCCACGGATAATCGGGAGTTTACTGTATTTGTATTTTGACTTAGTTCTTTATATATATATATATATATATATATATATATATATATATATATATATATATATATATATATATATATATATATATATATATATATATATATTGTAAATAAACATTTTGCACTGATTTGAGTGTTTTGTTGACCCAATGAAAATTTTGTTAATTATCCATGGAATTGCCTTGTCCAGCGTTGCCACGCCACCCAATACCATGGATAATCAAGAATCTACTGTATTTTGATACTTTTTTTATTCGTGACTCAATTAACACATTAAAGTTTCATATTTAAACCTTTAGACATGGTTATAAAAACACATTTATTAAAGTTCAAAGCAAGTTTATTAAATCACCAAGAACAAACTATTCAAAAGTTTTTTCATCTCTTAAATAGTGTGTTACCTAATATCATTCAGAATTACATCATCACAAAAATGTATAAGAATCTCTCGTACTTCCTCAAATAGATCAGTTATACAGGGTGATTCTAAAAGATATGGAGAAACTTTGGGAGCTCATTCTACATGTAAAACTAATGAAAAACGTTTTTATAAACGTGGGCCTGGAAATGATTCGTTAGCGAGTTACGGCTAGCGAAAGATTTCGCCCAGATTTTAGCTCATTGTGTAAAACGATGTCTTCTGGAAATTCTGGTAATTTAGATTAGGGGCAAATTCAAATGTTTCTTATGATATTTTACCTGATAAATTGAATGAAACAGGTCCCAGAACTGTAAGTTAAACAGTTTTTGAGAAAACCCGTGACAAATGCAAAAAATGAAGTGAAAAAACACATTTTTTCATCTTTGGGCTACAATAACTCTGTTATTTCTCCAAGAAACAGATCAAACTTTTTACTAAAACTTGTAGAAAATTTTATTCTGAACAAAACTGTGTAAATGAAGAACACAGACAGTAAATTGATATTTGATTAAATAAATTTTTATTCATTTTACATTTGACTGACAATAACTTCATTAATTACCCATTAAACAAATTAAATTTCTAATAAGAAACTGTAAATTTCAATTCTTAAATTAAAAAATTATTTCATAGAGTAGATTGATTATAGCATTTAGTGCATTCAGGTGCTGCTGACATACTGTATGGCAAGATTTAATGTGATTCAAAGCCAGTATGACCGCTCTTACCATGATGTTATTGTAGAGGAAAACATTGTTGCTGCTGTTGAACATAGTCCAGGTATTAGTACAAGACCTGTATCTAAATGGTTCAGAGTTACGGAAAGTCAAGTATGGATAAAACTCAGTAATAACTAGCTCTATCCCTAACTTAAACAAAAAATACAGCATTTACTTCTAGGAGACAATGCCCATTGCTTGGAGTGCTGCATTTGATTAAACACTCATCGTAGACTCTTTAAGTATATTTTATGTACCGATAAGTCACAGTTCACTCATGATGGTATCAACGATTGACAAAACCAACATTCATGAGCAGAAGTGAACCCTCATGCAACAATTGAACTCTTTCAACGGTGTTTTAGCATTAACATATTCATGATGAGCTGATTGGAGCATTCAACAAGTTAGACATACTTACAGTTTCTTAAAGAAGTATTACCGACATTGCTTGAAGATGTTCCTCTTGCCACTCGACAGCAGCTGTTGTTCCAACATGATGGAGCATCACCAAATTTTTAAAATATATTTTTTCCGCCTACTTGAATCAACAGTATCCAAATAAATAGATTGGTCGTGGAGATCCTATACGCCGGCCATCCAGGTCACCAGATCATACGGTGTTGGATTTTTGCATATGGAAATGGATGAAGGAGAAGGTTTACGAGGTCAAAGTCAACTCCAGTGAGCCATTACTTAGACATCTTTATGAAGCTTTTACGCAGTTAAAGGAAAGCCCTGTTGAACTGTGGAAAGCAACAAGTATAACTATCCTTGAACAAGCAGAAAAATGCATTGACGTTGGCGGAGACACTTTTGAAAATATACTGTAATTTGGTTGAATAGTTTTAGATTAATGTTTTCTGGTTAATTTTACTTTATGCTGTTATGACTAAAAATCCATTTAATCAAACATGTATTCGCTTTCTGTGTTCTTTATTTACACCGCTTTGTTCAGAATACAATTTTCTACAAGTGTTATTAAAAACTTCCCCCCCTCAATCTACCTGATTTTGATTTTTTAAGATATTTACTTGTATTGCAATTAAAGTTTTGACTTAACTTTAACAGAGTTTTCTTTCTTGCTATTGTTGAATGGTTTCTTGAGTGAAGATTGGTAATGATTTCATTATGAAAAAATTTAGTAAATTTATGTGAACAAAATATCATCTAAAATAGGCTAACCCTTTTTTCTTTAGATAATGATATGTTGAATAGAATTCTAAAAACACTGTACATGGAAAATAAAAAAAAACATTTGATTTTCATTAGACTTTTCATAATAAAATCTAGAAATGAAGTTGCAGAGAACTCAGGCTAACATATTCACTGTTGACATTATTTTTTTGTCATAGGCCTAGCCCTATTTCAGGAGCTGTTGTGATCCTTTTGGTTCTTTATGAACGTATGGTTTATTAGGTTAGAATGAATAAGAGGATATTATTGTACTTGGTGTGTGGAGGAGGTTTTTATGTTACAATACCGCAACGAATATGTAATTTTATAAATGGTAAAGTTTTTACGACTTTGCACAAGTTTCATGATTTTTCCTAAAGCAATGAATGTGTTAACACTTTTAACAGGTATGTGACCCTGCTCACAAGCTATGATTATCTTCATACAATTTTCGAAAAATTTGAATTTTATACCTTACCTGAAACATATATATAATTCACATGCTGTCTACATCCATTTGGGGAAAAATCCTCATAATCATTCTAAAGTTAAAAAAAGTATCGAAATACTCTATTAACGTGTTCGCTGTGGCAATATATTTTAACAGGTCATCACCAATGAGAAATTTATTTTTTGTTTGGCTTTATTTATTTAGACTCTTGAACCATAAATACCCGTTTTTATTATTTTTTCTAATGGTATATAGTGTAATACAGATGTGGACGCACATTTGCACCCCTTATGGTAACTATTTTACATGAAGTATACATCTAGGATGTATGTACGTCCATGGTTTATTTTTCTCGATAATACAGAAAATTTACACTGTACATTTATTTTTAAATTGGGATAGAAACTTGAAAAATGTTGTATTTTTTATTAGAAATGTAAAGGAAAATAGTAATGTGGAAAATAAATATACAGAAAATGTATATAATAAAAATGAAGATATACTGATACATAAAATCTATAATAAGAATAACGCTCTTTTTATTGAAGTTGACACAAAATACAGAAGTTGTATAGTCTTCTCTTGGTAGTTGGTTCCTCTTATGGTATACCTTGAAACATTATTGTAAGCAGAGTCTGAGACATTCAGAGCAAGATGAGGCCCTTTCTCCTTCACAAGAGTTTGCATATTCTGCATGTTATTCGGAGGGTTTTTTATTAGGACCTGTTGGGAAATGGTGACTGCCACTTACTGAACAAATTTGTGGTAATTTGATAGGAGAGATATTTTTGTAAGCTAAAAAATTTAAGCAGAGTTGAAGGCATAAGTAATATAGATTAAACTTATTGTTGATAGCTTATTTATTACACAACTAAGAGTGAGGGCTGTCAATTGAAGGTAGGGAAAAATATCTTCTTATAACATTTGTTGATTCCATCTTCGCGTGAGCTACTAGTAATCACTTACACTTAATAACTTGATGTTTAATTTTTTATGGTTTTCACTTTTAACAGTTTTAAAATTTATTTTGGTAAATTTTAATGTTAATATCTTCTAAAAAACAATAATGATTTATATACTTTTTGAAACCTTCCTCGTTCGATCTATTGAAATGCACCACATTTTCGTTTGAATTTTGCCAATTTCCTATTTTGAACTTGCCTATAGTAGCACTTACTTTGCTTGTTGAGGACGGCCGTTTCGGGAGATGTGTCCCTTTGTCAACTCAGACCGTAACTCCGTCTGAGTTGACAAAGGGACACATCTCCCGAAACGGCCGTCCTCAACAAGCAAAGTAAGTGCTACTATAGGCAAGTTTAAAACATTTAAAAGTGCTTAGTGATCTTCTTACACAATCTTATTGGTTTTCGGTTGTATGAATAATAAGATAGCATCAGGTTGCTTCAATCTATTCCCATATATTTAGCTATTGCAGTGAATAACTGATAATGATGTCTTCAGCAGCTGACCGTGTTTATTGATAAACTCTACATTACCATGTCTCTGCCCCTTGGATATGTATAGAAGATTTAAAATGTCCCAACATTTGCCATCCATGACTCCAGAGTTAGCGTGTTAACTAATAGTTTCTCCAATTTTTTAGGAGTATCTTGCTTACAATTTTTGGTGTATCTTTTCTTGAAGCTTGAAATGTCCCTGTACGGTGTGTTTCATTTTCCAGTAATGTTAATGATAGATTGTACAAATTATAAAAATTGTCCATGTAGACAAACCAAATACATTCAGACAACCATCATTACCAAGATGGTTTCTTTCGATAGACTACTAAGTGGAGCATTACTTTGGATGTAAGGTCCACTCCTCCTAAATCATCTAGTCTACTAGCTTAAATATGGGTATTCAGGATAAGTCCATTTGGTTTATAAAGGCTATAAATTTTGATCCTATAGTTGTGATTTTTGATATATTCCCATAATATATTTTTTAAAAGTTGCTTGTTGTAATCATCTTGAATTCATTGATTAAACTAGAAATGATTAGAACTAATGAAAAAGACAAGGACGAAGAACTTGATACAGTAAAATACATCGCTCAACAAAACGGCTACAAACATACACTTATAGATAACATACTCAAGAAAATTAAAGATAAACAATATCATCAAATAGCCACACTGACAAACTACACAAAATTACTTCCACATTCAGAAAACTCAATTATAAATTATCATAAAAAACAACAAACACTCAAGACAAACACGGTATATCCGATGTATACAAAATAACATGTAACTGCTGTCCTAGATTCTAGATTGGACAAACCGGTAGATCATTTAACACATGTTTCAAAGAACGCATCAACTACAAATCCAAAATCCAGCTATGCAACATACATACACAAACATCCATACTAACTTAAATATTATGCACATATTAAACCATAGTAAAAAAAACTAACCACTACAGAAAAATATGAAATATACAAACATCACACGACAGAAAAAGAACATATCTTAAATGACCACACACATGTTAGATCTAACACCCTATACCATTATGTAGTAAACAACCAGCTTAATCCCCCCCCCCCTCTACACTCATAAATCATATGCCTGCAACCTTGTGTGACCGACAGCAGTAGAGTGTCAGTTTCGTAAATGAAACGATTGTTTCTAAACGCTTCATCAAGTAAGTTCAAAAGTATTCACTTAGCTACTCAATAATTATTTATATATTTTTTTAATCATCCTCACCATCAGACCATTTCTTTGTCAATAGTTAGCTCTTTTCCAGGATAATATAACTGAACCATCTTGTTGAAATGATCCAGAATAAGCCGGATCTTATAAGTCTGTCACCACGTACAGACTTCAGTATTATTTCAAAAATCCATGCATTTCTGTGTTAATAAAATAATGATCCCTGTTCTTGTATTTAGGAAATACTGTTTTAATAAAAAGATTTGTCTTTCAGTAATCTAAAAGACAAAGTACCAATACAAATCCACTATGCAAGACCAAACCTAATAAAACATGTAATTCATTCATAGACATTTGCCAATGCAATGATTTGTTCTGGAATGTTCTTTTTTTTAGTACTTGAATATATCATTTGCACATTAGCATCGGTCAGTTCACAAATCTTACCTGAAAATTCGCCATCTATAATATTAATAAAGTAATCAATAGGCTCTTTATTGTTGGAAATGTAAACAAGAAGTCATTTAACTTTTGAAATTTTGATGTTTTCAATTCATAGTAGTCATCTGTCCAAACAATATGTTTGGCATTTTGGTTTTCAGCCCCAGCTTTACTTTCACTACTATTTTCATTAATATCAATATTTTCTTAATTTGCAACAACAGGACTATTTACACAACTACCAGATATTTCATTTACATTTCCTACAGTGTTTTCAGGTAAAGTGTCCTCACTATCATCATTAGACAAGAAATCATCCTAGTCACACTCAAATGCAATTTGATCAATTTCACTAACTGTTGGTTTTTCTACATCGATTAGTTCATCATTAAACATATACCACTTAAGGTTAGAAGGACCAGCATATTGGTCTTCCATTACTAACATTTGATCCATTAAAAAAAAGATGAAAACAGATACACATTAAACACTGTGTAGTTACAAATAACCTACCGTAACCTCAAGTTGCTACTACCAAGCTAAATACAAGATATTTTTGCCAAATGTGTATAATTCGTGCACCAAGCATGCAAACTGTCATGAGGGTTATGCCAAGTGCAGGTGCTCACTGCATTTTACAAGTTTAAGGGGTGAAATGTTTGTGAAGAGTCATATCCTAGGTGATTAATTAGTGACACCTTGAAAGTTTCTACTCAAAATATAAATATTATTATCTATTAATTGTTTATTTTATTTTCACATATAGCCCTTAAAGTCTGTCTAAATGATGGTTATTTTTCAGATTGAAGAATATTTACATAGACAAATTGAAACCATACTGATCAGTAGGTTATTATTCTCAGAAGATGTACAAGCAGTTGGTTTCCTTTTAAGGAATAGTAAAGTTTTACTGTCCCGTTCTAGGTAAATATTTCTATAGTAAAGATTTTATTGCAGTTGCTAGTTATGCTTGAATGGTATGTGAGGTAATAGATGTGTAATCGTGACACGCATTGCCTGCTTTTAAAATAAACAGAAAAAGTAATTTCTCAAATTTAATCTGCTGTAAATTGAACTTGACTCATCAGAATATTTTTGTTCCATTCCCAAATTAATTTTAAACATCAACTATAAAACTTAGACAGGAATCATTTTTCATTTATTAAATATTTTAATAATAATTTTTTTAGTTATCATTTACTTTCTCCTCTTATATGTTTTAACTACCACAACTAACATTTTAAACTTTTTATAAAAACACAGCTTAAAAATTGCATATATTGGCACTTACATTTATTGCAATCTCCATTGGTCCAGTTACTCATAGTATTAAACACTATTTTAGAACATATTTCTGTAAGAATTGTTTATCTTGGTTAAACACCTCCATGAAATATTTTAGTTATTGCATCGTCAAAACAACTTATTTGTATATAGGTGTAAAGTAGCTGCATTTCTATGGGAGTATGCATTTATAAATCTGGTGAGATTTTAGTTATATTTAAATGCATCAAATTGTAAGGGAAATTCAGTTTAGGAGGGATAACGAGGTATGAACAGGAAAATTTTTCTATGAAAAAGCCATAATTGTATAAATGGTCACTGTCTACTAAAGTGTTCTTGAACGCTACAAGAATACCAAATGCCATAAAGAAATCAATATAGCTCCAGTAATTCATGACAGTATGCTTTAAAAAAGACAACATTGAAAAAGTGATGTTTTTAGACAATTTGAAGAGAAGTTAAAGACACAAAACTGATACCTACAGAAGTGAATTAAATGTAAAAAAAGCCTTAAAAATGAAGGAACTGCTGTCAGTAAAAATACATAGCAACCAAGATACAACCAACCAGTGAGATGAAATTCAGTAAGATAATTGTTTTTTTTTTAATGTAAATGCATTGTAAATTTTTATGTCTGTCAAGCAGAAACAAATTTTCGGATAGGCTTCTATTATCTATCCCGGTGGATAAGATATTTATTTATTTATAAGATGGTACCCCGGTATCTTGACAGTACGCATCTAAATAAAGTATTAATTTATTGTATCCAATCACAAACCTAAACCTAGTTTTATACTTTGTGTTGCTTATCAGTTTGAAAGTATACTTACATAATTTGGAATATTCTAACTATGCGACAAAAAAACACATATCTCAACTAAAAGAAAGAACACACCAAACTGAATGACTGCTTTTACTCTGATAGCTGTCACATAACAAAAACAATCGACAGTTTCATTCTGAAGTTCAACTAGTGTGTAGGTTAGCCAACTAGGATAACTTAATTTATGTATTACTCAAAATGAGCTTATGATATATATATATTCGTGATATTTTACGTTATCCATTGTTTTTCCGTTGCACTGACTTTATGAAGTTAATATATTACTATTGTAAGTAATTTTATCCACCATTAAGTGCAATAATTTTACCTTATGTGATGAGGCACCTTTCGGTCACTTGACCATTGTCGAATCACTGATTAATTTTCTGGTGTAGATGTTCTGTCCGTGATGTTGGTATTTGTTGACGTTACACGCATTTTCTCTTGATTTGCGTGTATAATGTTTTTATATAGTATGTCTTCTGTATATGTGGTCTGTAGGATCATTAAATTGTTGTGTGTTTCTATAAATGTGGTATTTTTCTATTGAGTTTAGTTCTATTGGGTTATTATTTATTTCAAGTATGTTTAGGTTATTTTCGTAGTTAGCTATTTCATGTTTATGTGATATTGGGTGTGCTGCAACATTTGATACTTTTGTATTTTAATTTTTGAATGCTCTGTAATGTTCTTCATATCTTATTTTAAATGATCTGGTTGTTTTCCCTATGTAAAATGCGTTGCAGTCGTTACATGTAATTTTGTAAATTCCTGATAGGTTATATTTTTCTGTATTTGTTTTGTGGTTTGTGTTATTAAGATATTTTATTATTTTGTTGTTTGGTTTGTATGTTGGAGTGTAGTATTATTTGTTGTATATATTTGTTAATTTTTCTATTTTGTTATCAACAAACAACTGGTTTCTCCATGGGATCACCCCTATCATCAGTCATGTTAGAAATATATCTACAACAGTTTGAAAAAATAATAATTAAACCTATACTAAACACACATAATATTTTACTATGGACAAGATACGTAGACGATGCATGGCAAATGTTTCTGTTGCAGATTTCCCTAGTTTTACACAAAATTTCAGAGCAATTCGTTGCTCCTTCAGGCTGTCCATTTTACTATCCGACAAACAAAAAGAACACTCTTTATTAAACTGTGTGTAACTCAACAACAAATGAAGATATCTGCGACTGAAATACCGTGTTTTAATCAGCTGATTTATACAAACCTAGCGACACCAAGCGGATTCTCCTGAAACTAACTTGAGCCGCTAAATTCAAACAGTCTGCGTATTTTTTGAACAGACCTCGTATGTACTTCAGTAAACCTATAAAGCTTATACTAGGACCTCTTTCTGGATGTTAAACTTAATTAAACAATTTCTGATATAAATAATTGGTCAGTTTAGTAATTCATAGATATTATTGTATGAACTATCAGAAGTTTACTCTAATTTGATAAGCTATGTTATTAAGTAATAAATCTAAAATATTTTAAAAACAAATAAAAACATACACAAAACTCACAAATTAATCATTTATTTACTCATACGCGTTTCAATGACTAAGTCATCATCATCAGTGAATGTTACTATTACAAACTTTAACTTACAACTGGGAGTGATTAATGGAAGTAAATCTGGTCTTGCAACATCAATGAAAAAGCTGAAAAAATCACTGATTTCATATGGCCACAAGTAACATGAAGCAAGTTCATTCTTTTCTTAAGACCATCTCATTATTTGGACAAATCGAAGGAATTCTTACAGATTCTTGATTTTCTTGAAGAAAAAAGTGTTTATATTTGCTTGTTGTTTAGACTTGCGTGATGAGATCAGTCCAAGCTCGTGTACAATTCAGTTGTAGATGTAGAGAAAATAATAAAAATGAAATTGGTGGAGAGGGTTCAATTAGTTTTTTTTTTTTTACTTAAACGTGGGAAACCATTGATCTTTGAATATATCCACTTGGGTTCCCTTGGCGTTATTGTCATTGCTTCAAATTTGTTTGAGGTCTAAAGTATGTAGTGACATTAAAACTCATAGTGACAAGGATTCTTCTGAATGCCCTGAACATGATGCAAATATCATTCACCTCATCATGATTCTAACGCTCAGTCTAATAATATTTGTACCTCCGTTCTTCTGCCAAGAACAATCTAGAATTGGACTATTAATGTTACTTACACAATGAGAAAAATTACAATTACATGGAAAATCCTATAAAATATTAAAGTGCCATTTTATTTATTTACAATTTCCTTTAGAAACAAAGATGGTATTAGCACTATCTGTCAAATGAAAAATTCTTGGTGGGAAAGTAAAAATTGTATCTATATCAATTCTCAGATTATCACAATTTACCCTCAGTCAGAGCCATGAAAACTTAAAGATTCGGCTATGTAGTAGCAAAGTATTTGAAAGATATAAATATCTTATTTCAGATTGAGGAAAAATATGAATGACAAAAGACCATATAAACAAAAGAAAAATCTGTAAATATTAAATCATGTTTAACCAAGAAAATACAAGCAATTCTTGGTAGCAAGAACCTTAGTGTAGTTATATTGTAATTATATTTTGTAAAGGATGTTTGTATTTTATTTAGAATTATGCCTTTATCATTGAAATATGATTAATTTAAGATGTGATTTATTCTGAGATTGTTAGTTACATATTTGTATGGACCCTCATCTCGAACTCAAATTTTAATAATTTCATATGGTTTTATCTTTAATTGTACATTTACATATTTATGCACAAGATTAACATTTGAATTTTCCTTATTAATACAATTTCCTTGTTAATACAAATACTTTTTTCTGTCTCTTTCTAAATCTGTTCAGAAAGTTGGTTATATCCAATCTGCATCTTCTTTATTTATTTAACTGATAGAATTTTGTTTTCAATAGTAAATATACAATTAATTTCATCATTGTTATTTATTGAATCTCCTCGATCTGAATGTCATTATTTATTGCATTGTCATGGAGTTACAGACTAGGATACTTGTTTTTAATTATGTAATTTGTTTTTACAGTTACATCATTTTTGTTCCGAAACAAACTTAAGCATTTGTTGTATGTTGGGAATGAGATCTTGTGTTCAGCCCACATCAAGACTCGCTAGCCTCAGTAGTGTACCACACAGTTCTGGCCACAATATTTTAATCCAAATTAATGAAAACACTTTAAATATATATCTTAAATTAATGAAACCACTTTAAATATATATCTTTACAAAATTTGTTACTCAGCTTTAGAACTTTAATTTAAGGAATTTTTTTATATGAACAGTGTAAAAAGGATTTTAAATGATAATCCGACCAATACTCCTGTACTAATTCAAAACCAGAATAAGTATAATTAATACAGCAAACCAGTATTTCTAAGTGAAGCAGATGGTAAAATATATTTTATTTCTGGTATTTCATAGGTAATTTATTGTACTAAATATTTGCTGATAGAGAAATATTAACAAACTTCATTTGTTTACAGTTGTACCCAGACTATTTGTATATCCATACTTGCAGGACTCGCCAGTGGAGGTTGTATTGCTTCCTACAGAGTGACACATAACCTATGGCTGATTCTAGCAGGCATTGCATCCTGTGGATTAATGATGTGTATGGGTTGTTTAGGATGGAAATTCTATGTGCAGAAAAGACTGCAAAAAAAACTTTCAGATCATATTACTATGTTACAAAAAATATGTGCTACAGTTCAGAAAATTCTTCGGTTCCTTAGAGAAACTGAAATTATTTCTACAGAAAAATTGCCAGCCACTAGCTTGTGAGTAGTTGAATATATTGCTCATTGTTTGGAATGTGTTCAGAAAGTGTAATTTTTTTCTGGAGATTTATTTTTACTTTTAATGGTAAAACAGTAGATGGCCTAACTAATACATTCTTTATTATTGATCTTTATAATAAGGTAAACCCGGAAGAGTTGCCGCAGCCGGGATAAACTGCGCACCCCCTCTAGTTTTGACAAATGTCAACTGAATGTGTAGCGATTCTCAATATAGATGCACAGTAGTCTTTAAAGAATAAGTGAAGTGGTTTTGTTTCAGTTGCTCTAATTTTACAATTTTTTTGTGCTTTTACTGAGGCAAATCTGTTGTTTTGGCTTCAAAGTTATTTCACTTTAAACTACATTCCCAACTATCGTTAAATCACTGGACTAAGATCATTGTTTGACCTTTGCAGCCACAGTAAGTTTTGTTCCGAATGTTTTTGGTCTAGTTCTGTCATCTTGACAGTCAAAGCCAAGGACCTGTTAGCTGCGGCATTTCTCCCGTACAAAATGGGAGACTTGCCGCAGATAATTTTGGCATGCTGCCTCTATAAGAAATGGTACAAGTGGTTTTCAGGGTTATTTGAAATAAGGTTTCAGGGGCATGGGGATCTTTCCCTTGAACCGAAATGCTCTCCCAGACTACTTGTTCTCCATATCGGATAACTTGGAACTTGTTCAAACCCAACCGGAGACTACGCCTATCCAATATAATCCAAATTGACAACTAATATCATCGGAAACATTTACCTATTTTTAAACACCATATTTAGATCCTAATTTTAACACACCATTTATAAATCAGCATTTATATATTATTATATATATAAGAAGTGAATGAAAGGTGCCTCATCACATAAGGTAAAATTATTGCACTTAGTGGTGGAGAAAATTATTTACAATTAATAATTATATTTTCATATATATATATATATATATATATATATATATATATATATATATATAGAGAGAGAGAGAGAGAGAGAGAGAGAGAGAGAGAGATATCATACTTATTTTATTTATGAATTAATATTGAAAATATACTTTTGCCTGTTGTTTGTTTTTGAGCAATATTTATTTACTTTCTTTAAATCTAATAATTACTTCAACACAAATTATAATGTCTTCTGACATTTTTGTATACTAATTTTATTGGTTGTTTAATTAATTTTACTTGTTATTTTCTAACCAGCTACACTTGCAACCCTTTATACTGGGTCAATTTTTATATCTTTTCCTATCCAAAACTAGCTAATGTTTAATTTTCCTATTTTAGGATTCTGACAAACTTAAAAGTTCTTTAATCATAATTAAGGTAACGTATAAAACCCTTGGGCAATTATTTAGTAATTTTGATCCCTTTATTTGTTTACAAGTAACCTCATTGTTTATCTATATGTTAATTTTATTACAGTATACCTTGTGAACAACCCTTTTAATTAATTTTCTTTAATTTTGTCCTAGTTTACAAATATTTAGGTTTTTTATCTATTTTGTGTACATTTAATTTCAATTTTCTATATAAACCAAAACAAAAGAGGATTTATTTCCTTCAAAGAATATTTTTTTACATCTATACTCGTTTGGCCGCCATTTTGGCTTTGATGACGTCAGGCCAAAATGGTGCTGCATCTCCCTAATGTTACTTGACTTCTAGTATAAATAAAGCCATTATCGTTATAACATAGTTTATTCATTACATTTTTTAAATTAAAAAGAATTACTTGATTTATCATTTTCCCCACAAATGAGTGAATTTAAAAACGTATATATTTGAAAGAGAAAGCTAATACCTCTGGTAATGCGTGCCGTCTCCTGGATCATGATAGATTCCACATAGCGTGGGCTGTTCAGATTTTGTGACATGTAGCTTCTTTCCATGGTCTTCGTTCTTCAGTTCTCTCATTGTCACTCGTCACTCGTGTTAATTTATAAAATTTTACAGTTTTTAACCCTGTTTTTCTAAATAAGTTACACTGACTTTATTTCCGATTTTAACACAGTTTCCTAATAACTTGATGTTTAATTTTTTATGGTTTTCACTTTTAACAGTTTTAAAAGTTATTTTGGTGAATTTTAATGTTAATATCTTCTAAAAAACAATAATGATTTATAAACTTTTTGAAACCTTCCTCGTTCAATCTATTGAAATGCACCACATTTTCGTTTGAATTTTGCCAATTTCAGAGATGAAATCCGTAAAAAAGCTAGGGAATCACAACGTTATATTTTTGCAGCTCCTTTTTTCCCGCACTTAGCACATAATGTTGGAATTTTACAATTTTAAAATGTTTTAAACTTGCCTATAGTAGCACTTACTTTGCTTGTTGAGGACGGCTGTTTCGGGAGATGTGTCCCTTTGTCAACTCAGACTGTAACTCTGTCTGAGTTGACAAAGGGACACATCTCCCGAAACGGCCGTCCTCAACAAGCAAAGTAAGTGCTACTATAGGCAAGTTTAAAACATTTAAAAGTGTTTAGTGATTACTAGTAGCTCACGCGAAGATGGAATCAACAAATGTTATAAGAAGATATTTTCCCTACCTTCAATTGACAGCCTTCACTCTTAGTTGTGTAATAAATAAGCTATCAACAATAAGTTTGCTACTATAGGCAACTTTAAAACATTTTAAAATTGTAAACTTCCAACATTATGTGCTAAGTGCGGGAAAAAAGGAGCTGCAAAAATATAACGTTGTGATTCCCTAGCTTTTTTACGGATTTCATCTCTGAAATTGGCAAAATTCAAACGAAAATGTGGTGCATTTCAATAGATCGAACGAGGAAGGTTTCAAAAAGTATATAAATCATTATTGTTTTTTAGAAGATATTAACATTAAAATTCACCAAAATAAATTTTAAAACTGTTAAAAGTGAAAACCATAAAAAATTAAACATCAAGTTATTAAGTGTAAGTGATTACTAGTAGCTCACGCGAAGATGGAATCAACAAATGTTAATTTTAAAACCTATTCCTCACCCGTTGTCTCTGGTTCAATCAACATACTTGTTAAAAAGTGACGTAATATGGCTTGATTCCTCCCCTTAGAATTGCGTGACCACTACGTCAGAGCTTCCTGTTTTTTTTAATGTTTATAATTTTTAGTATACAATTTTATATTTCGTCATAACTTTTTAAATTTTGGATTTAGGCAATTTCCTTATTCTTCATGTGTTTCATAATTTTTTGTCTGCACATTTTCAAATGTCGATGAACTTTCTTCGTGAATTTTTAATTTTTTTCTATTTTTCTTTGTGGGTTTCTATCTCCTTCAAATCAATGAAAAAACTCCCCCGTTTAAAAATGGCTTTACTTTATAAAACTTCTATAAAGTAGCTGCTTATGGCACTGTCTTTATATTTATTACTTCTTATCGAAGATTAACTTTTAAATTTTTTTAATTTTAAATTTCCATTGTAAAGCCTAAATTCTCAATTTAAGCCCATTACAGTGTGTGTGTGTTAAATTCTAATTTTTGTACATTTATTGTTATTTATTAAATATTGAAAACTTATTATTGTAGATTTATTATGTATTTATTGTTAGGTTTTTGCTACTATTTATTTATTGTTGCTTGTTTGATGTAATATATTTATTTGTTATATTTTAGTAATTTTATTTTAATGAAATTTTAATTTCTTAGACCCTACCCTTGATTGTCAATGATGACCGGAATTGGTTTTTCGGTAGGGAAAACTTTTTAAAAAGAAATAAAACATGAATACAATTTATACAGTAAATTGTTACTATGTAAATTTCAGAAGATTGAAGCTGTAATTGTTGTAAAGATGTTTCTATATATGCAAATTATTTTGGATCTAGATATTTTATGATTTCGTGTTTTAATAGTTTAAATTTGGCCACTTTAATTAAACAAATAATCTAATAATTAATAAGGACATTACCATAATCTTCATTAGAATCAATTGTAACTATTACTGAGAACCCCTATAATGGAAAATTAGCTAAATAAATGTAAAATAAAATAAATTTGTTTCTAGTAAATACAGGATGCGGCAGTGAAACGGGAAGATTTGAATAACTTGCAAAAAAATAAGTTATGGGTATTCATTTCATTTATTAACCGAAATTCATAGCATACTAGTGGAAATTAGTGTTACAATTAAAATATTTCACTTACGTATTATTTTTTGAAAATGGTGCTAGCAAGATGTCTCCCTCGGTTTCCTATGCATTCTCAAAGTCTGGCGCAAAAGCTGGCCATAACTGTGCGTAGCATATCCAACGGAATTCTGTCTATCTCTTGCTGAATACGCTCCTTCAACTCGTTCTTAGTTCTCGGTTGGTTACCCAAATAAACTTTTGATTTTAAGTACCCCCAAAGAAAAAAGTCAGGTGCTGTTAAGTCTGGTGAACGAGCAGGCCAAGGGATATCACCATTTCTGCTAATCACACGACCGGGAAATGCAAGCCTCAACAAATCTAAAGCGATTTTAGCGGTATGACTAGTAGCACCGTCTTGCTGAAACAAAGTGTCTTCATCCACGTATTCATCAAGTGCGGGTAGTGCAAAAGTTACTAACATGTCCGCATAACGTTGAGAGTTTACTGTCACGCTGTTACCGTTTTCACTTTCGAAAAAGAAAGGTCCAATTATTCCTCGAGATGACATAGCGCACCACACAGTAACTTTTTCTGAGTGGAGAGGTTGTTCATGAAGATTGTGTGGGTTATCTGCGCACCAATACCGGAAATTTTGTTTATTAACGAATCCACTAAGGTGGAAGTGCGCCTCGTCACTCATCCACATGTTATGAACTCGCTCTTCATCTTGCTCGATAACATTTAACATTTGTTGACAAAAGCGTAGCCGGCTGTTGAAATCTTGAGGTTTGAGAGCTTGGACTACCTGCATTTTGTACGGATGGTAATGAAGTTCGTTTTTCAAAATTCTTCTTACTGATCGATCACTAAGCACAAGTTTCTAAGCTGTGTCGTCTTGCCGATTTTCGCGGGCTTCTCACTAACGCTTCCCGCACACGATCAACGTTCTCAGGGGTTACGACCGTTTTAACACTGCCACCTCGTTTTCCTGTAGCACTAGCTGTCGCTTCAAAATTTCTAACCCAAAGACTGATAGCATTTGCGGAAGGTACGGGATCGCGTGGAGACAGATGAAATTCCCGACGGAAAGCCCGTTGCGCACCAACAGCACTATCATTGTTTTTATAAAACGCCTTTACAGCGAAAGCACGTTGTTCGTTCGTCCAATAATACATGGTTACTAAAATTTCCAACTGTCTAGACGGCCAAGGTCGCATCTCTCCCTCTCTAAACTCCCTACCAGGCCTGCCAACCATTTTTCAAATCTTCCCGTTTCACTGCCGCACCCTGTATAATTGAGTTGTTATTTATCATGCAAACATTTTAAAGGTGTATCACAGATATTCCTACAATTCACAGTCATCTCCAAACTTACAACCCTGGTTGCAAAGGCTGATTGCCAGCTAATTGGTCATAAATTCAGAGATTTGTTTCTAGAGATATTTGAGCTATAATATACAGGCTTTTAAACCAGGGTTCAATCTTGCCTCAGATCTGTGATTATAACTGATAGGGTGATCGAGGCCGAGGTAAGACAATCTGCATGAGACTGCGTGGATTGGCTTACCATTGTAACACTGTTTGTTAGACTCACAACTTGCCTTAGGGCATCCACTTTACTCCCACTTTAGTCAAGGGATTCTACCTGTTCTCTGGCTTAGGCAACAACTTGGCAAAGGTGTTTCACAAATGAAGATGATTTGAAACAAGAAGTTGACAGATGACTGACCAATATGGTGGTAGAATTGTATAAAACTGGATTGAAAATCTTTACCACAATATAAAAATTTTCTGAAAAACAAAAGCATTATATAGAAAAATAAGTTTTATATGTACTTTTCAAAATATGCATTTTGAAAAATTTTTAGTTTAAAAATAGCTTTTATTTGCATTGGTTTGATTTAACCATGTATCTAATTTTCAGAGGTAGTGTAGCCTACTTTGGAAGTAGGTTATGGGATACAGATCCTCAGTCCTTAGCTTCTTGGAAGAACTTGTCTGATCTACGCAAGGTTATTTCAGATCAACTTATTCAACTTGCTGTTACCATATTGTGTTCTACAGATTCTATTAAAGAAAAATGTCCATTGCCAATATTTTTGAAAACATGTCATCCAAATGAATATTCATTTAAGATTATGTTGTATCAAATGTTGGGAATGAAAGTTAATATCACTCAGAAATGTATCCTTCTTTCAGACTTACATGTAAGTTATTATTTTATTAATCTTTTATATGATTAATACAGATAGTAATCAGATAGAGCTTTACTTATTAGTTTTTAAGTTAGAATACCTGACAACAGAGCTTTCTATTTCTCCCCTTTCTTCTTTTTAGAATAGATGTCCATAATATATCTCAAATAATAGGGATTTAATTTTTATCTTATCCCTTTCTTTTAACTAAATAAGTAAAACCCACTAACCACAATATAAAAATCTTTATTACAATTACTTTATGTACATTTTGATTACATGATAATCATCTTTATAAGTACTATTTCCCTTTCCTTTAGTCACTCTAATTTTAATCTGTCATTTATATTGTTTTGCCTCTTCATATGATTGGAACTTCAGATACATTCTCTTTCAACTTATACAATTTCTAATTGGTTTGGGCAATTTATTTTGTTACTCTTCTGATCTAATTTGTTCATTATTTAAATTCACATTTACCTGGACAAAGAAATTATTTCTGCCACATTCATACAGAATTAACAAAAAACATCTTGATATGTATTGGCAAGAATATTAGAGAAGAGAAAAGAATAATATCTCTTGGTGTTAGCTAAGAGTATTATAATAGAGGATAACACATTGAATTATAAATTTGCATCGGGTTACGGTAACCAGATGGGCTCACCAACAACAATGATGAAGAGGTATAATTTGTGCTATACCTTCAGCGGTCGTCTATTGTTATTTAATTCCAACTTTCCACTCGGAAGGAAATATTGATGGGTCCTTCTCTTTTAATTATGGCAGTTTTGCAAACCAGCAAGCACAGCGACTCGATAAGCTGAAGCTCACAGATGATAATTGTGCAAACGCAGTTACACTTTGGCCATATATAAGGTACTTTGTATAAAGAGCGAACCACCAACAAAAATAACTTAATTTTTATAACTAATCAACCATATTTTCCAGGGCATAAAACTAAAATTATTAAACTAGAAAAAAATACATACGCAACATTTTATGAAGTTTTTCACGGCTATTCCATTTCTGAGTAGAATGCTTCTCCAGGCACTCGAAGTAATATGAAAAATTATTGCTTTAAAATAGTGAACTATGAATAGAACAATTTCCTCATTTACCCAATGCGACCCAGAGAGCCTTGTCATATTTCTTCTTAACCCGGCAGAACTGACACATATGAAAACGTGATGACTGACTCACGGTCATTTGGACCGGGTTTAAAAAAAACGGCCGTGTTTCGTACAAAGATGTTTTTATTTCTATCAAAACTCCAGAAAAGTATTTCATTTTTTTAAAAGTGATAATTGACAGATAATTGACATTCATCATTGCACCACACATTTAATTGATGGTTTCATTGGTTTATAGTCATTTAGAAAATGTTTCATACCACTTTTTGAAATATGTTGACAGTACGCAGTAATACTATCAAACATACACTCCATGGTGAGATAGGTATACTGTGAATATAATGATGTGACACTGACTGTAGTTTTCTGCCAACTATAAGTGTCTTCAAGAAACGTGATGAGTGTAATCGAGCGGAAACTGAGAACAATAGAGTATCCTGTTGAAGCGTCATAGTAGGAACCTTTATGGAAAACCCCATAGGTCCAGGTAGTCTGGGCCTGTCTGGATTCTTTCACCCTTTGCATCTTTTTCAATTATATGCAAGATTCACTTCATCCAAAAACTGTCAATGTTAATGATGAATTAGGAGAATGGTTTCTGCACAAGAAGTTACTATTCAATAAACTTTTCATATCCAATAATGGAGTCTTGGCTTTAAACTCTTGTCTCCTACCAAACATATTTTAACGCATTTAGGGAGTCTACTTGCTAGTCTTCCGAAATAGTACTCTAACTATGCCTTAAGTCTTTTGCGGAATCAACTAAGCCATCTGACACTTGCTTAAAACTCTTTATAGCCAAATAATTTGCAATGTCCAAAGCCTTTTCTCGAATTAATTGTGCACTAATTGGTACATTGTTACATTGAAGCATCTTCGATTTTTTTATGGTCCTTCAAAATTCTTGATAAAGTAGGTGGTGCGCAAATCTAAAATATTTAGCCACATCTATTTTTATGCTGCTTTAATCTACACTTTTTTATTATATCAAGTTTGTGTTTGATCCTAAACTTATGTCCTTTCACCTTTTTTTTATCATGAACTGATTTACTAAAATAGTACATTACAGACACTAAAACTAGTGTACACATACTGTATACTGTAGTGTACTGATCAAGTCTTTACTATGGTACAGATCTCCAGTCATTTATGTTTCCTTTCAAAAACGAGGTAAACATGACCCATTAGAAAACATAATTATATTTATGCTATATTGAAATTACCAACCCAGTTCATGTAACAAATGGTAATCCAAACAAACACTATATAAAATTTGTTATACTGAAAATTTTGTTATATTAGTTTTCGTTATTAATACACAAAAACCTCTTAACCACAAACTTTCTTTATTTTACGGTTATGTACATTTCAGTTACCAAGTAACCATCCTCAGAGAGATAACATACAAAGACTCATAAGATAGCATACTCAAAGATAACATACAGTCTTTTTTTGTGTATTTGTTATGAAATTCAACCACAGTATATTCCTAATAAATAATAACTGTATTCGTTATATTGGGATTTGGCTTGTATTTACAAATATTGAATATTTTTACCTATATGCCTCTATAAATTATTCTGATAGTGTTTTGACTATTAAATAATGATCTTGATTCTTCTTCCCTGTGAATAGTGTTTCTCTATTTTAGCATTTGTCCTATGAAGTTGAATATTTTTACGTATATGCTTCTATAAATTATTCTGATAGTGTTTTGACTATTAATTAATGATCTTGATTCTTCTTCCCTGTGAATAGTGTTTCTGTATCTTAGCATTTGTCCTATGAAGTTGAATATTTTTATCTGTTTTATAACTTCCTAATTCCTGGGCGCCTGTACAAAAAAAACTACCATTTTTGCTTATGCTTTCATCCCCTCTATCATAATTTTCTGAATAAAATTTTCCACCACTTTTTTTTTCATAATCGTAAATCTATTTAGTTGTGTATTAACAATTACTACCATTGCTACTAGGATTTGCATAATTAAACTGAGTTAAATCATTTCGATCTTTTCGAAATACTGTTGTAAACTTTAGTGTACAGTAATAGTTGAACATGCCAACTATATGTAGATTGACTAAATTAAGAATGACAGACAATTGTATGAAATGTAAAGTAACAATTTTAACCTCAATTAATGTAATATTTTACCATATGTTTTAGTTGTTTGTTTATCTTTAAAAGTTATATTTTTGTGTTATTAATTCTATTAACTTATTTGTAGATAATCTTAGAAAATTTCATGGTTGTCACTCTTTATATGGTGTCCTTTTTTCTAGTTAATGGAAAAAAATGTTGAGTGTCATTATCTCTATTAGCTCATTCTTGCTATTTTTGCTTAAAGAATTTCATGTATGTAATTTTTCGGTCCACTCGTATAGCCAATTAGACTATAAGAATTTTTCTTGTAGCAATTACCGTATCAGCTCCTTCCCAGTTAAAACTAAAGAATTTTATGTACATCTTTCATTCTATATATTCTTCTTTCCAGTTCAGATTAAAGAATATCATTTGCAGCGTTCCTAAATTAGGCAAGTTTATAATAATTTAGGTGCCATACCTTTCCTCAGCTCATTATTTCTACTTAACCACAAATAATTTCATGTGTGTTATTCATTAATAATTTTATACTATTTTTTGTTGATTTTTGTTTTGACTTTTTCAGAAATTAAATGGAATGTATTTATTGATACAATCAGAGTACCTCAAATATTTATCTTTGTGCTTCTGTCCCAGTTTATGGTTGAATGACAGTCCTAGTCATCTTTCTGTTATTTACAATGAAGTTATACCAGAAAGTCAAAAAAGGTTGAGTGAAATATGCAGCCAGTTACAATTGCATTATAAAATATTTGTTCCTTTGCCAAGTGCCATGTGTAATAATATAGTTCAGGTGAAAACAACACCTTTAAATTATGTAAGTATATGCAATGAGATACATGACATTTCTTTACATTTATACTCACTGATATTTAAAATCAAAGAATTTGAAGAGAAACTAGAAGAAGCTGATGAAAGTTTTGCAATACTTTATGCAAATCAGAGTCATAATGAAATAATGAGAACTTTTGAAAATGCTTTCCAGCAAATTAAGAACAATTTAATTAAAACTGATCTCATATGTAAAAAAGCTTTAAATTTGACAAATTCAGATGGATCTCAACAAGTAAATGATATGACTCCCAGTAAGGAAAATGGACATTGTATAAATAAAACCAATATTGAAGTAGGTAATTCCGATTTTGAAATTAAGACCGATGATGTGGATGTGTATATTGGTGTATGCGATGATAATGAAGACACTCTGGAACTTGAAAATGATCAATATTGCTATGACATTCAGGAGAAGAAAAACATATCTATATGCCAAAACGTTTTAAAAGAACTTAAGTTAAATTTAGTAAATAGGAAAAAATTGTATGACGAAAAAGAAAAAGTATCTCTTGAAAAAAAAGGAGTGCTTGATATGGATTCTTCTGATATTACTGGACAAAATATCACAAGTGAACAATTAAAAAAAAAATTGGATCTACATACAAAACTCCAAGAAATTGAACATACAGAGAAAGTGTGCTTAAATTCGGGTGAAGAAATAGGTATTAAAAAAGCAGGTAAGGAATATTCAATACCACAAACTTGTCTTCCGACAAACTTTAACAGTGGAATAAAACTTTCTGATGAAATTGCTAATAAATCTCGATTATGGGGGAAAATGTCTGATGAAGAGGTATTTGTAACTATGTGCAGTGATTATGAAGAATCTGATAATGAAGATTGAATACTAGTTAAAAAACTTGATTGTTATTCATTATTCGTTCAGTTTATTTTGAAAATTTATGTATTGATGTCTTATAAAAATTTTAAAAAATTGTATGACCATGATATTTATTTACAATTTTAAGTTAGTAAAAGAGACAGTACAATTGAATATGATTTTATACCATTAATATTTAAGTTTCTTGATGTAATCATCTTGAATTCACTGATTAAACTAATTTTACACTACTTAAACTTAGTGAATACGTAATTTTGCTTACTTGCTGACGCGTTTAAAAACGATCGTTCCTTTTACGAAGCTAACCTTCTACTAAGGTTGGAGTAGAAGGTTAGCTTCGTAAAAGGAACTATCGTTTTGAAACGCGTCAGCAAGTAAGCAATTACATATTCACTTAGTTAAGTAGTGTAAAATTAGCATTAATATTTGTTTAAAAGTAAATTATAATTTAGGTATTAACTCAGTTTGGTATAGCCTTTGGTGTATGGTATTAATGTAATTATGTAGTTGTTTGATTTGTCGTTTGTTGTCGTTGTATAATATTATAAAAAACACATTAAAAAAACTCTGTTACCAAATATCCTACAAAACAACAAACACTCTAAGAAAACATATACAACATTTTCAAAAAGAAACTGACACATACAAACTCTCAGGGATTTACAAATTAACTTGCAACGATTGTCCCAATTATTACATTGGCCAAACCGGCAGGTCATTCTATACACGCTTCGATGAACACATCACTCAAACAAAACAAACAAACCCTAAATCCAGCTACGCAAAACACCTTAATAACACCCATACCGACATACACACTAATTTAAGTATTCTACACACATTAAAACAGAGTAAAAAACTAACAACCTTAGAAAAATATGAAATCTACAAACACTACGTAACAGACAGGGAAACATATTAGACGACCACACACACTTTGAAGCCAATAGCCTCTTCCAATACATCACACAAAACGCCGACAACTCACCCGTTATAAATCCAACCCCGTCATACCGTTTGTAAAGAGCCAAAAGCCGCTAGTAGAGGGTTAGCTTCATAAAAGGAACGATCGTTTTGAAACGCGTCAGCAAGTAAGCAATTACGTATTCACTTAGTTAAGTAGTTTAAATTTAGTTTAATCAGTGAATTCAAGGTGATTACATCAAGAAACTTGTATATTATTAGTTTAATCCTTTGAGGAATATTGGCTCCAATATTTCCTGCTTTCTGTAATGGCTGAAAATAGTAAGGGTTCTTGACTTGAAATATGTTGACCTGTAAATACTATATGCTCAAATACTCACTTAAATACTATACAATGTCTGTTAGACATCATTTTTGATTTTATTTAAAAAATTACTGGTATAAGTTTTTTGGAAAAATTTTTTTTTTACCTTATTTTAGTTAAAAGGTAAATTGTGTTTTAAAAACTAATACAAAACTGTGTTTTTTTACTTAAAAATAGCCCATCAATGCTTTATCACAAAAAAGTAACAAAATATTGGTTTTGATTTAAAAAAAAAAAATTAAATTAATAAATGTTGTGAATATTAGGCTAAAATATGTGTACTTTAAGAAAGATAAGTTATATAGTGTATGTGAACGCTTTTGGCCTTCACCTTGCTTATTATGAACTTTAAAAAATTCAAAAATATGTTTATATATTTTTTTGTTTTTTATCGCCAGAAATAAGGAAACCGTTACTAATACATTTAAATTATGAAAAAACCATTTGATTTAGTTAAACTATATAGCAAACTCATGAAATTGTTTAAAATCCAGCTAGAAGATATTCTCTAGTCTATTCCAAGCATCTTGCACATACTTTCTTGGAACACTCTAAAAGCATATCAGAACTTCTCACTTTTGACATGGGTATCGGGTCTGGGGCATAAATCTTGGAGGGCAGAAAATGCAGGTGCTTTTTTTTCTCTTGAGTAGTAGCTGGTGTAGGTTGGCCTTCATGTATGGGCAGTTTGAGGATTCGATATATAGTCATAGACAATTCTTTTGGTATCAATCTGGCCAATCTCTTCTGCATTTGCTGCCACACTAAAGCTGTACCCATAATTTTCATGAAGCAAGTCTTGTCCATTTTATCTGTGTGAAGAAAAGCTTGATGGAGCACATAAGCATTTACTTCTGTGCCAATAATTCTGAAGAATATAGCCATGAGCCATCTTCTATTCCTCTAGCTTCAGCTATAGTTGGCTATCTTTTGGTCGAATCTGTCCATTCCACCTTTGGTACAATTGTACAGAGCTATAAATCTCTGGTTTTATACAAGAGAGCATCCTTTTTTTTGCAGTCTATTATGGCATGTAAACCTGAAAATGTTTAACCCAGGATCGAAATCCTTTGTTTTCAATTAAAAATTTAACTCATAACTATACAGTTCCCAGGATAAAATTACTGTACAGTCTCGATAATTTGAGATAGATGGGATCGAGACCCCCTCAGATTCCATGGAAATATGTTCCGTGTACATTTAAAAAAAACAGAAGTTTTAATGAACTTTAATACTATAACTAAGAATGCACAAAACACGTTTATGGAACTTTATTTATTACAGTACATACTTACACAAATTAATGTTGCTTTGGAATACATTGTTCATCACGGTTGATACACTTTTGGGAAAAGTTCTTAAGTGTCATCTGCATTTGTTTATCAGATCGTTTGCTTCTGCCCTTTTGTGCATTGGTGTCACATGTATTTCTTAGCAGAAGCACAGATGTCTTAGCAGATAATAGGTGTTTACGTGGTGCCTGTTGCTCAACATAGCGTAGTGGAGTTTCCAAGGCGATCATTCCTTCACCGTGACTAATTTCCCCTTCTTGTACTGTCTCTGTTGAACCTTCATCTTTATTCTCGACATCACTGTCTTTAGTAGTTTTTTGTACCATTTCATAATATTAACATCTGTTAACTTAAGTTGTTCACATCGGAATTTTCACAACCTGGAAGTTTCTTGATAATAAATGGCAAATCAGTTTCTTCTTGTGGATCAATAACTCAGACACAAGTTTCAGTATAACTCAGGACTGTATTCCACGACTTACTTAGTGTTTCTTCTTTTATTTTGTTCCACGATTTGGCTATACAGTACACAACTCCCTGAACTGTAATTTTTCTTTAGAACGCTTATACTGCTTTCTTCCTCTTTAGTCATTTCCAAGAGAGGTTCATTCCAGAACACACTGAACTATCTGCTGAATTAGGCTCGTAACATTTGCAGGAAGATATAAAGCATGGATGTCATCACAGCTCAGTTGATCTTCATTGGAATGCAACTTTGCTTTGTCTAACAATAAAATAGCCTTTCGAGGCAAATTCTTTGCGTTTAAAAACTTTTCAGTTTTGGGCACAAAGTCATTAAAAGACCACTATTTGATTAATTCTCTATCCATTGAGTCAGCACTTTAGTTCTTATACGCTGAAGTGGAAATGTTTCTAAACGCCCAAGGCTTAGCCGACTTGAAACTTTAGTCGAATTTAATGAAAATTCGGAACTCGGAATTTCGAGATTTTGTTGTAGTTTTAATTTTATCAATAAAATTTATTAATGTTTGTTGATTTAGGTAAGTAGTGGTTTTTTGCCAAGTGATATCAATAAATATAAATGTTATAAAACCTCAAGATGTAAAATTTTAACATTAATTTTTTTAAATTACAAGTAATTTATTAATGTATAAACAAACAAGTAATTATCTTAAAAAAAGTTTTTTTATATTAAAAAATAAATTCATGTAAATATTTTATACCTATGAAAATAAGATGTTCAGCACGGTGAGCGTCCCAGCACGTTCTGGGTTCCCTTGCGACTCACTGAGGGCATGCCGGTGTGCTCCCCTCTTCTCTTCCGAAGGATGGTGAGCACTCCGGCAAGTTCATTCTCAGTCTAATTGAAACTTCTCTTATCTTCAGATAAGTGTCCGTATAAAGGTTTGATTTTTTCATCAGTGCTTCAGAACAGTTTGGAGAACATTGTGCCTGAGTCGTTTTTTAATCCAACCATCGCAAATTAACTGTTTGGAGATTCAAATATTGGGTAAGTTATTAGTGCTATATGTCTCTTATTTTTGTATTTTTAAACCATTTTGACATTTACAATGTTTTATAATTGCATTTTTGTAAAGACTTATTTTTCCCAAAAAGTGGTGGTTTATTTTTGTACTAATGTTTTTGAATAAACGTACTATTTTGTGCATTTGTTATTAAATTTTACATTTTTGTGTATTTTCTTATGCACAAAAACATTTAATTCTTTGCAATAAATAAATAAATTTAACATTTGTTGACTTCAATTAAAATTATTATTGTGCTTATACGATTTATTTCAGAATATTGCTCCGCTTGTCCCGAGGAGCCTCCCCTTTGCATTCAACAATGCTTCAGGGAGTTTCATAAACAGTTTTAATTAGGTTTAATTTTTTTATTTTATTGTTTTTTTAACCACTCAACGCGGCACAATATCCGGTAAAAACAACAATCATAAAAATAAACTAAGCTTTCTCAAATAACGCAAGGATGAACGATAACTGTCCTGTTAGAGTGAATGAACCTACTCGAAGTGGGAACAGACTACAGTATATAAGAGACAATGACAAAATGTTTGGACGCCCGAAAACCTAATGTGTATCATAAGATTGTAAACAAATGTCAGCTAATCTCTGCTATAAATAGTCTAGGACGTGACATATGCATTATCCATGTCTGTCATATACATTATCGATCTTTATGGCTTTGTGACACACATGACACAAGTAGAAACCAACATTCCGAGTTGAACGTTGAGTGGTTATTTTAGTAGTAGCTAGTTTGAATTTTTATGCGTTATTTTTATTTCTTTGTCTTTTGTATTGAATTTTATTTTTTGTATGCAGTATTTTATCATTTGTATTAGTTGATATTTTATGTAAATTTCCTTCTTTTTATTGTAATCTGATAAATAGAACAAATTTTTAATATCTAATACACAGTTTTAATGTCCCAAATAAACCTGTATATGGTAGAAATAAAATTTTTGAGATGAAAACAACGGACACAATAATTATATGCAACGACAAGCTATGCAACCCGGATAGCATTTCAATAATTCCACTGCCCGGGACAGGAGCGTACTAGCACGCTCTCAATTTTTACAATTAAATATAATGTTTAAATTTTTTTACTATTTTTCCTGTTTACAACTAAGCATTTAAGTAAAGATTTTGAAATAAAACAATGCCTGCCAAATGTGGAAGTTAAGGAAAAAACCGTCAGTAGTTTGATGAGATCTCCAATATCGCCGCAATGTTGAAAGTGTCAAGAGAGTTCTAAGGTTTTACTAGAGTATAAATGGCTTTGCATTAGTCAATTGTATAATATAAGGTCAGTTAAGTTTTACATTTTTTATTCTTAATTATATAATTAATGTCCAAAGTCACACAAATTACAATCCTGAATATAAATTTTACATAAATTGGCTAGCACCATGACACTAAATTAACAAAATTTCAAAATTAATCTAACATATTAGAATAGATATTGTTTGAATCCTAGTATCTTTAATCTAAAAGGAATTATTTATTATTTATTTTTAAGAATCTTCGCAAATTACTGTTATTCGCACACTCATGAAATTCTTCCAAAATTGTTTGTAGACATTTCTATGAATATGAATAAAAATAGCCGGAATTGTGTAGCTGTGAGCTCGCTAGTTGCAGTAGTAACTTCCGCCACTAGCAGGGAGTAAATATGACCTTGATTATTCAGTTTGCCATGAGAGGTGTTTGGTTGTGCATGCTCTTATTTCAAAAGGCTGATTGTAATTTGTCAGTTTTTAAGATTTACGAGAACAATGTTTACCAGTGAATTTTTCCCCTTAGGGAAAGCTACAGCAGAAACTTGTTTTGTTGAAATTAGCTTACAAGAAAGGCGGTATGAGCAAAACACAAGTCTATGAGTGGTTTTTACGATTTAAAAATTGTGACATGTCGATCGCAGACTTGCTTCAACCTGGACGTTTTTTAACTTTTGAAACTAAGGAAAGCGTTGCAAAAGTTCATGAGTTGATTATGCTGGATCAATGAACTACAATTGACAAGCTTGTTGATTTGACTAACATTTCTTGAAGTTTGTGTCAAAAAATTGTCACTGAAGAATTACAAATACATCGTGTAGCAGCAAAGTTCATTCTAGTTCCCTATGTCGCTGCCCACATCACATTACAGTATGGCTATTTCTGGCCAAAAATATCATGACCTTGCCCCACTCTGCTTATTCACTGGATCTTGCTTCGTGCAATTTTTTTCTGTTCACCAAATGAAACAGGGGCTGAAAGGAAGAAGGAGCTAAGGTTTTGGTAACTTAGAAGAAGTAAAATAGAAAACAAATTAAGTGTTGAAAGGTATTAAGTTAGAGGAGTTTCAGAGCGGTTTCCAGAAGTGGACAAATGTCTAGATATGTGCATTTTGTCTCATGGGGAGTACTTTGAAGAATATAAAAGTGGCAATATCCAAAATTAAATATTAAAGGCATAACAAATTCTGGTTATTTCTGGGCCCTCCCTCGTGTATTGTGCCAAAATATTGTAATCAATTCCCTGAAGAAATATAGAAAAATATCAAAGTATATCAGAAGCAATTAAAAAGTTGGTTGTTAGTAAATGCAAATATTGACTTTCTAAATAATTTTCTAGTGTAGAATAGCCCGTGTGATTATAGATAGTCTCTAGTATATTGTTAGGTTTTATGGTGGTAATTTAAAATAAACAAAGGAAAAATATACTGGAACAACTGGAGTTTGTATTAAGACAGGTTCTTTGAAACTTTATTCTTATCTCTTTATTTCTATTTATAATTCTGCTGTCACTATATTTGTAATTTCATGACAATGTTAGTTCTGGTTTATATATTTGTCTATTTTATATTTTGATTGTGGAAAAAAAATTTTGTACTCTGGTTGTTCAGAAAGTAAAGAATGTTTTTTTCTAAACAAATTATTATTCAATAAAATAAAAGAAAACTTGTTACCCAAACATTTTGATACCTAACCTAATTTTCTACAGAGTTGTTCATCAAATTTAAACACTTGTTATACTTTTTCACCAGCTTTTCTGTGCCGTCTTTGTACTACCGCCAATGTGATTAACCACTGATTAACTGCGGATTCGCCAAAATGTCTCTCAGTAAGCCGCTGCATTTATCGGCTCCCCTCTAGATATTTACTCGATAAGTAAGACACACTTATGGTCACAAAACTCCATTGCCCTAACTTTCTTGGTGCTTAGAATTTGTTTTGTTATTTTTAGCTTTGTACGGGATCGTGAATGATGCCATGGATTCTAGTACTTTGTCACTGGAGTGATGTGTGAGATCTAAGACGCATTACCAGTTATAATGTAATTAAACAGTTCATCGTCATCGTGTCATAGTGAGTGAGGTATGTCAATGCAGCTCCCATTTGGTTTTGTGTTCTGACAAAATTAAAGGAACCCGTCTGATCACAATTTTTCATAGCATAGGTCACTCCTAACACTTTCGTACAACACAGTTTTTGAAATTCCATCAAAAATGAGTGCACACCACTAATTGCAAAACACTTGTCTTCTTGAATTGACTTTAAGGTCAGGCCTCAGCATTCTTCATCGTCAACATTCGCCATTAACCTCAGTTATCTACCTATGGTTTTCGATGGGTTGAACTTTATTTTCATACAAAAATTGAATAATACTGCATAGTTCACTAGCTAAAGATTTTACTTCAGATTTAAATACTAAATGCACATGTTTATACTTGGATAAACTAGATTATATCTTGTATGTTTTTACATAATTTGTTTTTTATTTCACATTATTAATACAAACATGTCACACACAATAATTTAAATAATGAAATATATTTTTTTAAAAAGATACAATTTTTATGTTAAAAATTGTTTTTTTTTCAAAATTTACAAAAAATAACATAATTTAACAATTTTGAATTACCAACAAACTAAGAACATATATATGTTTGAGTATATTTTTCTGCCATTCCTAACTTTTCAATATTCTCTTTTGTTCTGAAACAGAACACTTTTATTTTGGAGTGGCAGAAAAATGTACTCAGACATATAGAAATATTCCTAACAGAAATGAAGATGAGTATATTAATAATTTGAACTAAGTACACATTGCATGCAGAAAATATACGATATGGTTTCGCTGTGGAGGACGGGAAACATATGAACTTTCCTTTCACACCTACAGCAGCTGTACATTCAAAGTAAATAGTTAGCCACTTCCTAGATTCTTCTCTTTATGTAATAGGAGTTTGACTAGCGTCTGGGAAATTCTGGTCATGAGCTGTACATAAAGTGAGGACTACATCAAGGCTAAAATTTGGTGTGTATCCACCCCTCCATATCATGGATTTGGTGCTGCTAATATTCCCCTCTTTGGCTGCAATATTTACTCAGTCTAGTAGTACAAGAAATTAGTTTTATTGTGTCTCAGGATGTTTATAGCAATACTTTAAAGTTTCATAATAATCTGATTTAAAATACTAAATTTTTGAAATTTAAAGTAAAACTTGCTATATATTGAATCAAATTAATTGGATTTTCTGTGTAGTGCAGTGCCTGGGGAAAATAATAGGTCATTTGGTAATTGTTGCCTGCTAATAAATGTTAGTGGTGACTAAGGTCGTCACTTAATATATTATTTATGCCAGATCTGCCTAACCAAAATTTTTGGTGTGTTGCAGTTCAATTTTTGTACCACTGCTGCACAGTGGTCCCTGTATATTGGAAATCTGGACCATGGTAGGAAAAAATGTTACACAATAAGTCTTTTAATTATGTTTATGTAACTATGCTCTTGTTACAGCAGTTTATGTTTGTGTGCCCTATGTATTACGTTATTTGTTTGAGGAGAAAAAAATTAAGCATTTATCTTTTCTACTAATGTTTTCTGGTATTGAAAAAATTTTGTTGGAATGTAACTCTACCATCTCGAACCCATTTTCGCCCCTTTGATGGTTAAACGATTTATTAATTTCTATTGTATTGAAGTTTCATGTTGACAGATTCCAAATTGCTTGTTAAAGTTTTTTTTGTTGTTTTATTTTACATGTGTGATTTATCACAAAATAGGTCATATGGCATTTTCTTATATGTTCTATAAAGTTTTCCTTCTTTCCAATTTTGATAATAGTTGTTCATTAATCCACTGACTAATTGAAATCGTTTATTTATGTTTTTGGTGATTATAACTTTTACATATATTTACATTCTCATAAGAACTATATAGAATTATTAAAACATATACAGTAGAGTCTAGAAATTCTGAGCCCCGATTTTTCGAGCTTTTGTTAAATTTGAACCTATGTTATCTATTTGAAAGGAAATGAGAATCAGGATTCCAAAAAATGTTTATAATCATACGCTACGCAAAGGAAATGAGTAGGGCTTCCAATATTGTGGAAGAGAATATATATTATACAAAAAATAATTTTTACAATCTTAATTATAGCACTGTATTAGGATTCATTGAAACTACCATTTTTTTCAATGCACAGCAACGTATTTTCGTGTAATTTGAGTTTTTGGTAATCCACGGGGTTTCGGTCCCATCTACCTCGAATTATCGAGACTCTACTGCAGGGGTCGATAATAACGGGCCCCCAATGATTTTTTTGCAGCCCGCCACAAACGTCTATGCATAATTTTGAAATGATATTTAAAAAAAGATTGATTGTACAGCCAAATATTATTTTACGTACAGGAGGATTTATCTATATAAATAATTAACTATATTTTGTGTCAGCAAGAATATGTTTGATTCGTAGAAGAATCTTTATACTCCCTAGTTTTCCTAAAGACACAGAAGATTACATGTTGATTGCCGCTGGAGCGACCTTGATGCTAGTATTACGTTTGTACTTTATATGTTGTGGTCGGAACATTTCGGCCCTTAGTCTCGAAAAACTAGTGGTCTCCCTACAGTGTCTGTGGTGTGTGTGCGTTTCATTTATTACTAGTTTAAATGTTGAGCCATGGCTAGTTTTAGTAAAAACGTAAAGTGAGTGATGAGTGCCGTGTTTTCCAAGAACGTTAGACTGGCGATTATTAATTTGTAGAAGTTAATCAAAAACCAATAAGTTTGGTATGCAACAAATCAGTTGCTGTCATAAAAGAATGCATTAAGAAACTAAACACACTGCAAAATTTAATTCGTTACAAGGACAATTTCGGAGTGATAAAGTGTGCAATTTGAATAAAAAACTTTAAAATCAGCAGTTTACATTTAAAAAGCTAACAGTTGAAACAGAATCCTGTGTTAAGGTAAGCTACATTATAGGTGAAAAAATTGCAAAGGAGCCGAAACCTTTTTTAGACAGAGAATTCATGCAATTCGGTGTTGAAATTTTGTGTCCAGCCCAAAAACAGTTGTTTTCTAAAGATAGCCTTTCTGCTTCTACTATTTTGAGGCGTATTGGGGATATGGCTGAAGCTATCTATATTTCCTTTATGAACGACTCTTCTGAATTTGTATGTTACTCAATCACCCTTGACAAAAGTACAGATGTATCTGATACCTCACCGTTGACTATTTTTATTAGAGGAGTTAATAACAATTTCAAGATAGCTCAGGAGTTGTTAGGCCAACATACAATGAAGGGAACCAAACAGGGAACGGATATTTTTCAAAGTGTAATGGAAGTGCTCAATCTATTCAACCTTGGGCTCACTAACATGGCTCGAATTGTCACTGATGGTTGGGTAAAATAAAGGAGTGGTTGCTTTGGTTCAGAAACAAAAGGGAAATGATCCTGTTTTGCATTACCATCGCAAGGAAGAGTTTAAATCCCGGTTTTCTGACTTTAAAA
Source organism: Prosapia bicincta (assembly GCA_036971475.1). Lineage (NCBI taxonomy): Eukaryota > Metazoa > Arthropoda > Insecta > Hemiptera > Cercopidae > Prosapia > Prosapia bicincta. The sequence continues at coordinate 42,317,030 of JBAIZL010000006.1, read as the reverse complement.
AAAGTGAAAAGTTAATTGACTTGTTTGCCCTAGGAAATATGCAAATGAAACTCACTGACTTGCAGTGCAACTCCGAATTAAAAGAAAAGTATAAATTGAGCTTAATGGAATTTTATTCTAAGTATATTGATAAGGACAATGCCCCAAATTTAAGAATCCATGCTTTAAAAATTATTAGCCTTTTAGAAAGTACCTATCTCTGTAAGAAACTGTTTTCCAGAATGAACTTTGTGAAAAATAGGTTTCGATGCATTTTAACAGATATCCTTCTTCAAAATTCACAGAAAGAGTCAACTTCAAATATCAAATCAGACATTGACAAACTCGTTAGAAAGATCCAGTGTCAAACTTCCCATTGATAATTCAACTTTCAACATTTTGGTTGTATATATAGGTGGGTCTATCTTTGGACTCTAATTTCATTTTTACTTAATTTTTATAATGCTGTAATTTGCCCTGGTAAAATGTAAATACTTTGGATGAATAATAAATATGTATGTAAAATAATTATTTCTGTTATTTTATTTACCATAATTTCCAGAAAAATGTGTAAAATGGTTGAGTTATACTAAAGGCATATTTTTGCTAATAAAGTGTGCTAAAATGCTTGTTTCAAAATAAAAATTTATATATACGTCATGTTTCCCACTACACCGCATAGATAACAAATAACACAACACATTTTACTTATTGAAATTAGCATGTCCTAAATTTAAAAATGCATTGTTTTACCCAGAAAATAAAAATTGGTCTACAAAAACTGTAAAGTTTATTTCTTATTTTTGTGTAAGACTCTAAACTAGAGTAAAATGTGATTTTCAGGCGTTAAATTTAAAAAAATTACCTAAACTGCTCATTTCGTGTATGTATAGTAGGCAATATCCCCACACAAGTATGACCCTCCCCCCTAAATAGGATTATAGATTCACCCCTGACTGTGCAGCCCCCAAACTCAAATTAAAATCTTGTGTCGCCCTTCAAGCTTCAAAGGTTACCGACCCCTGCTTTACTGTATTTATGTCAGTTACAATATTACATTGAGTCCCATCAGTATGTTAAAGTTTCTCCCACAATAAATCCCAATCTATTTTCACCAACTCTACATGAGGTAATTCTAACTTCCCTTCATTATTTTTTTGTAATGATTTTGTTTGGCCCAATAGTAATGGTCTATTGAGTATACATGAAAATCTTCTGTTTTAAAATTACTCGATGTCTAATGTGAATAAAAATGAGATCTAAAAAAGTTTAGATATGCAAGTTATACATTTAGGTTTATCTACAAACTGTGAGAAACCATAACTATAACTATGTAGGATATTTAAGTAATTATGTACTATATGATTAAGTACTCTTCATAAACTAACAAATACATACAAAATAATATGTTCCCAAAAAATCGCTAAGTTCACCAAAATAAAGGTTTACTGTAAATACAAAATAAATTTGAATAATTCTCTTGTTTTACTTTCAATAAAAGTGTATCAGCAGTCATAAAAGTAATTTCTAACTAGGTTGCAGTTATATCTTCTAAGACAGTGGTTCTCAACCGGTGGTACGTGTACCACCGTACCACCGGTGGTACGCGGGGACATTTCAGGTGGTATGCAGTCATATATTAATAATAACAATAAAAACTGTTACGATGCAACATTTCCGCGTTAAGAATACAATTCCTCCATCTGTGTTTTACATAGAATAGTGGCAGTTTGACGCTGACCTTGCCGCTACACAAACAACCCAAGTGACTCAATTCCTTCTCCAATGATATTTCTCTGAAGCCAGAAATGACTGATGATATCACTAGTCATATGGAAGCCCTTCAAACTAGTTTTGATAAATATTTTAATCAAGATTTTTCTAAATATGAGTGGATTAGAAATCCATTTTCAGGGGAATTTCCTAGTCACTCAAAAGAGTGTTTCATCGACCTTACAAGTGACACCTCAATGAAAGATTCGTTTAAAGAAAAATCTTTAATAGACTTTTGGATGGGGACAAAAACTGAATACCCATCAGTGTTCAAGCAAGCAATAATCTTTTTACTTCCATTTGTAACCTCGTACCTATGTGAATCGGGCTTTTCAGAACTGCTGTACATAAAAAATAAATACAGAAACCGCATTAGTGTTGAAGAGGACTTAAGAATCGAGTTGTTCAATCGACCCAGATATAGAAAATTTGGTCAAGGACAAACAACAACAACGAGCTCATTAGGATCTGTTTAAATTTAAATGACTGTGTTCAATGAACTAATTTGAGATTGTTTTTAATGTAAAATACATTTCATTTTGTATCTAAGTAAATTCTATGTACATACATACAGTTGTAGAATGCATTTTTATTTTCCTAAACATGACCAAATATATATTATATATAATTATTTATAAAAATAAAAATATATATAAATATAAGGTGGTACGTCAAAATATCTGAAAATTTCAAGTGGTACGTGGTTACTAAAAGGTTGAGAACCCCTCTTCTAAGACATAATAGATCACACCTACTGCCTTGTGTCATTACACATATAAAACATGTTAAAATTTAAAATTTTTAAATAGTCCATCTCCTTACTGCATACCCACATTTCGCTAGAAAATAGTTTATCTCTTCACTGCATACCCACATTTTACTGGAAACAATAAGACTGATTTTGTATTTTATCTGATTAAGATTTAAAAGAAAAGCATTTTCCAACCTCTTATATTTGCCTATAGTAAATTTATATTCCCTACATTTATTTCTTGATAAAAAACATTATTCAATTGATCTATCACATTGATATTATATATTTATGTTATACATTATGCTCACTTGTTTTCCCATAAATATTCTAATCACTTCATTTAAGCTTCTTAATTACTTTGACCTTGGAGCATTGCTGAACAATAATACATCTGATTTCAACTCTTCAAATTCATTAAATATACTTGACAACTGTTTAATTATTAATCACTTAAACAATAGTTTATGACTATCCAAACTTTGAATTTAGTAAATTTGTTAAAACTTACTGAGATAGATCATTTTCGATCGCTATGTGCCGATCTTCATCAGTGTTTTCTGCTTGGAGATGTTGGGTCAAGCGGTGACGGTTTTAAAGGTAGGTTTTCGATAGTATCGAAGAGTACATGTGATTTGTATTGTGTTTGTTCTTTTAATATGTTTGTACTTTGTGTGTCTGTAAATTTCATATTGTTCTAGTGTGTTGAGATGTGGTCCTTTTTTGTTGATGTGTAGGATTTCTAAGTTATGGTAAATGTCTGTGTATTTGTGTCCTGAATCTTTTATGTGGTTGTAAAATGAATTGGTGTTCTGTTTGTGTTCTTCGATTCTTTGTTTAAAGCTGCGACTTGTTTGTCCAATGTAGAATTTGTTACATTCGTTGCAGTTTAGTTTGTATACGCCTGGCGCTTGTAGTTTATCCTTGTTGTTGGTGTTGTGTCGTATTTTGTATTGTAACTTGTTATTAGTTTTGTATGCAATTTTGTATCCTATTTTTTGAAATTTGCGGGCTATCTTGTTTGTTGTTTCGTTTATGAATGGTAATGTGATGTATCTGTTTTCCCTGTCTGTAGTGTTAATTTTAGTGTTTTTTTTGTATTTTGTACCATAGTTTGTCTATTATTGTGGTGTTGTATCCATTTGTGTATGCTAAATATTTAATTGTAACTAGTTCTTTGTTTATGTTTTTTGTGGTCATTGGGAATTATTTAAGACTATGGAGCATGGATCTGAAGGCAGCGTGTTTGTGTTCGATAGGCTTGTTTGAGGTGTTGTGGATAAGTGTGTCTGTTGTTATGGGTTTCCTGTAAATGTTGAAGCTGTGTTTTTGTGTGTGGCAGTTTGTTATGGTTAGGTCGAGGAAGTTTAGGGATCGGTTGGTTTCAATTTCTGAAGTGAAGTGGAGTTTTGGGTGTATATTATTATGTATGATATATATATATTATATATTATGATTACATAATAAATAATAATATAGTACAACTACATACAGACCCAACAGAGAAATATCACAGAACCATCAAACAACTAATCAATACATCTAAATACATTATCAACAAAAACAAAAAATCCCACCTAAAACAAATCCACCCTAAAGCACCTACCCTCTGCGCTCTTCCCAAAATTCTCAAACCCAATGTCCCCATCTGAGCCATCATCAACTACCAGAATGCCCCTGCACATAAATTAGCAAAATACATGGACAAAATAATCAGACAATCCATAAACTAAATCACAGAAACACACATAAAAACAGAACAAACCTCATAAATAAAATAAAAGACAAATTATACCACACAATTCAACACTATTATCACTCGACATATCAAATATGTACACCAACATACCCATACCCGAAACACTCAACATCCTAGAAACCCAATTAATACAGAACAACATACCTAAAACCGAAATACAACTCAAACTTCTATTCACAACCAGATGGCCTACCCATGGGAAGTCCTATCAGTAGTGTCCTAAACGAAATTTTTCTAGAACACATAGAAAACACCAAGATACTCACAAACAATAGACACGCACACAAAATCATTTACTGGCACAGATACGTCAATGATATCATAACACTATACAGAGGCAACTTCCATCAATGCGAAAAACTCCTAACACACACTAATAGAATACACCCAAAACTCCACTTCACTTCAGAAATTAAAACCAACCGATCCCTAAAGTTCCTCGACCTAACCATAACAAAAACACAGCTTCAACATTTACAGGAAACCCATAACAACAGACACACTTATCCACAACACCTCAAACTAGCCTATACAACAAACACGCTGCCTTCAGATCCATGCTCCATAGACTTAAAAAAATCCCAATGACCACCAAAAACATAAACAAAGAACTAAACACAATTAATTATTTAGCATACACAAATGGATTCAACACTAAAATTAACACTACAGACAGGGAAAACAAATACACCACATTACCATACATAAACAAAACAACAAACAAAATAGCCCGCAAATTTCAAAAAATAGGATACAAAATAGCATACAAAACTAATAACAAGTTACAATACAAAATACAACACAACACCAACAACAAGGATAAACTACAAGCACCAGGCGTATACAAACTGAACTACGATGAATGTAACAAATTATACATTAGAATAACAGGTCGCAGCTTTAAACAAAGAGTCGAGGAACACAGACATTTACCATAACCTAGAAATCCTACACATCAACAAAAAAGGAGGACATTTCAACACACTAGAACAATATGAAATTTACAGCCACACAAAGTACAAACATATTAAACGAACAAACACAATAAAAATCACACATACTATTTGATACTATCGAAAACCTACCTTTAAAACCATCACCGCTTGACCCAACATCTCTAAGCAGAAGACACTGATGAAGATCAGCACATAGCGATCGAAAATGTTCTCTCTTAGTAAGTTTTAACAAATTTAAAGTTCGGATAGTCATAAAATAATGTTTAAGTGATTAATAAAATTCACCGAACGTAATGGACTACAAAATTCAAGAATAAATTAACAAATTTATTTACGATATCTATTTGCTTGCCTCTAAGGATAAGGAAGAAAATTTGTGATTAAAATATATTCAACTGCTTCTGAATATTTTTACGACTGACTTTCGCTAAACAACCCACCACTCTTTTTTATCACATTGAATTCCTCAAATTAGTGAATAAGAAAATTGTCTCAATGATGACACTCCTATGAAAACTTGCAGTTTTTGTGTTGTACATCTTGAGGTTTTTTTATAATATACTCTTTTGGTATAACTTGGCAAAGAAAATTACTTATTGATATTTTTCATGAAACGCATGTCACACTAGGTCAGTGCATTGTTCAATGCTGTGACTCAAGGACATGATAACTCCAATGCCCTGATAAAACCCTATATACCAATTTTAAGGAACATTTTCAAGAACATTTGGACATACATATGTATGCCAAATTCTCATTTTATATTAGAAAATACGTCAGTTTGTTCTAAAGTAGTAATATTCATTTATACTAAACTAGAATAAAATTTAAACAACTGTAGTAGAAATTAACTGAGACCCAGAACCATGGTTTTACATTGTATTTGTGCCAATTCTCAATAACTTCATATAATGATGAAGGATAATGTTATACAAAAAGGACTAATTGTTACACAGTTTCAGATGTTTTAAATTTTATCAAAAGACATTAATATACCTATGTCTGATAGACCAAAAACAATCTGATTGATATTTGATGTTTATTTTATTCTTTTGACATATTTAGATGACACTTCAGAAAAAAAAAGTGTTAATTATCGCCCGTCACCGTTTTACAAATTTTATATGTAATATCTATTGGAATTGTACAATATTTATTGATTACTAAATACTAATGCTCAACTAATAAAAAATTATATAGAGTAATATTAGGTTTATTATTTATATAGAAAAATATTACAGACTTATAATCTAAATGGCATACATCGGGGGGGCTACATTTTCGTTTGTGTTAGTAACTGTAATCTGTGCGATTTTCTTAATGTTGTTTCTAAAGCTGTATACGTGACTAAATTCACGTCCGCTATGGCTGTGTATTAAATTTCTCCATCCTCTTGTTTAAAAAGATCCAAGCTATTATTCATGAAAATGATTATTCAAAGATAGGAAAGTAGTTGTACTTGATATAATAAAGATAAATAATAAAATATTATCAAATATATTTATAATCTATATGTCTAAATAATATATTCAATAAATCACACTAAAGTTCACTGTATATGCATAAAATTAATAATAACAATTATTAGTTAAACTATGTAATTATAACGTTGTAAAATATTTGATCTATTATGTTTCACTAATATATAATGATATAAAGTCTTATAGTTAGTTTTTGTAATAATATGAAAAATGTCACAGACTTATAATTATAATGGCATAGAATAGTTGGCTAACTACCTAGTGTATTTTGTGCAGTTTACTAGATTGTGTATTTAAAGTGGTATACGTGACTTATTTCGCGTCCTTAATGGCTGTGTTTTAATCTTCTTCTTCCTCTTGTTTAAAAATATCCATAGTATTATGAAAGTCATTAAAAAATAGGAAAATAGCTGTACCTGATATAATAATGATAATAATTATTAAATTATCAAATATAATAATAATTTGTATATGCAAATAATTATAATAACTATGCAAATAATTACACAATAACTTATGATTCATGTAATATTATATTAATAAAAATTTGCAAATTAAACATTTTTAATAATGATTATAAATTGTATTTATAAAGTAAATATATTTAATATAGTTTCTCAATATATTTTTTTGTTTATTATAATTGTTATAACTATAATATCAAATTGTAAACAATAATGTGAATATAAAAAACATAATGTAATAATATAAAATTAAAAAGTATTCCACTTCTAGAAATAGAGTAAATTATTTAAATGAAGAATATTATAAATTGGATGTATAAAATAATCTTTAGCTAGTTGGATTTTTTTTATACATTCTTGATAAAATTTCAAGAAATATCACCCTCTACATTATACAATTAAATTAAACTCGTAGTTTTGCTTATATACTAATTGTAACATTATATAAACCATAATATTTATTATTTACATCAAGATGGTTCAGCCAACGTTTTGTTTATAATTACAATTAAGGAATTAATAATTTTGTTTAAATTACAAATCATATGAGAAAATTAATAAAATATGACTTGTGTAATTTGAATACTATATTAAGAAATTATGAACTTCTACTTTAGCCTTTGGAATTATTTGAGTAAAAGAAAGTTGTTGGCTTGAAGGTACAATTTGCACAAACTTGGCAAATCAGCACACTAGTGTGAAGAAAAGGAGACGAGTAGAGGTTTGGAAATGTTTGTCCATATTGACAATTATGTCATTATTTTTTAAATTCGCGTTGACATTTATTGAAAATAGTTTGAGACACGTTCGTAGTAAGGAAAATAATTTTTAATGTTAAATGCAAGGTAGTAATTGTCTAAAATATTGCTACATTTTGGTGGCAAGCCTGATTGAACTTTGTGTTAGTGTTGAAGTACTTGGGTTGATAGTGTTAAACTACACGGGTTGATTGTTTTATTTGGGTAGTTCTATTTATTCTGATAAAAAAACTCTAACCATTATGCATACTGACGCTAGTAGTAGTAATAATGACAATGAACAGCTTGAATGTGAATATTTGGAGTCCATTGGAGATGGGCAGTTTATGTTTACTGTCCCCCCTGAAGCACCAGTGTTTGAACCTACTAGTGAAGAATTTCAGGATCCCCTTTTATACATAAGTCAGATAAGACCGATCGCAGAAAAATGTGGAATTTGTAAAATTAAGCCTCCATCGGTGAGTTTTAAACAAATAAACATATCTTCTCATTATTTTATTATGCTGGTATATATTTATTTTATCTTAGGTATTTAATAAGTTTTCATGCATTACTTAGGTTTTTAATACATTTTCATGCATTAAAATGTTGATAATTAACATTATGTTTTTTAAAAATACCACTTTTTATGAAAATAATTGTAAATCTATAATTTTAATTTTCAAGTATTGCCATTTAAATTTTGTTCAACAAACACTGTGGTGGCTGTTGCACATGGTAACTTAAAAAGCTATAGTTTCATTTATAACTTGAATCCTATTTAAAAAAATCAGTGTCCTGTGGATGATAGTTTACAATTAGTCCACCAACTTCGATTTTTATTATAAAGGTAATTAAAATATAGTTACAAAGTATCTAGTTAGGCTATGTTTGTTAATAAGAGAAAAGAGTAAAAATATGGTTTTAAAGATGTTTAAACATTTTTTGTTTGTTTTTAAATTACTGGTTTTAATGTGTAGAACACGAATATCAATTTTTTTCTGCGGAAAATACTTACTAGCCAATGCCCACCCTTGGCAGTTGAGCCTTTTGGCGACGCGCTGACCAGTAGAGATGGGCATTCCTACAACAGGGACTGTTGTAATCCTGGGCCCGTTTCAGGGCTGTGCAATCATTAAGATGTTCGGCATTCATAAATTCACCACACAGCAGACACTCCGGGGTTGGTAGCACATGAATGCGGTGGAGGTGCGCAGCAAGGTAATCATGACCAGTCTTCAGTCTGAAAGCTGGGTAAAAATGCTGAAGCTCGGCCACCTACGATATTTTGGGATATTGTTTAACACCACCAAATAGGACGATATCCACAAGAATTAATTTTTTTATTGACCTAGGAAAGTTACTTTTTTCAATTTAAAGTAGGGTAAAAAAATTCAGCGCGGATGTAGACGTAAATGGGCACGGAGTGATACAAATGCTTTGTAATGTCACAACTGTATTTCGTGTTTTAGCAATGTAAACTTAATGTAACAAAAACAAGTCTTTAAGCTATGTTGATAACTATTATTTTTGTTACTGCTAAATAAGGTGAATTTTATATATTTATATTGAAATATATCTATGAAGTATCCAGTCAGGATAGATTTGGTTCTAATTGTATAAATGTAACCATTTAGGTAATGTATAAAATTAAAACCAAATCTAACCTGACTGGACACTTTTTAGGTATATTTTAATATAGGTATACAGTAATGTATAAATTTAAAACCAAATCTATCCTAATTGGAGACGTTATAAGTATATTTAAATATATGTATAAAAATTAACCCAAAACGTTGTTTCTCAAATATCTGCACACGTAAGGTTGCGTGACATACCGGGGCCGATGCGTACAACCTTATGCGTAGCACTGAGGCGTAACGAAACATTTGTATCACGCCGCGCCCATTCAGAACTTCTACATCAGTGCTGAATTTTTTACCCTACTTTAAATGAAAAAAAGTAACTTTCCGATGTCAATAAAAAAAATTCTTGTGTATATCGTCCTATTTGGTGGTATTAAACAATTTCTAAAAATATCGTAGGTGGCTGAGCTTCAGCATTTTAACCGAAAGCTGCAACGCTAACAGATCGGGGCAAGTTTTGGTTAATTGGTCTACCCATCACAAGTCTTTCCTACCGTTTTCGTGCTGAGGGCTCTCTCAATCGACCGCGGAAAATACGGAAAGTTACTCTTTTTGACATTTTGGTAAAAATATAGACGTAAAGACGTTGATTCTAAAAATTTTTTTCTGTTATATTACTCGTTTTAATGTGTAGAACATGAATATCAACTTTTTTTCCGTGGAAAGTACGGAAAGTTACTGTTTTTACATTTTAAATGCTAAGTTGTAAAGGCATGTAGGCCTATAGCATGAACCGGCCGCGCAGTAGCTGCAGCGCACTGCACTACGTCAAGATTTGTAATTTTATACAACCTTTACTAAATAATATATTAAAATATACTTACGAAGTATCTAGTCAGGATAGATTTGGTTATAATTTTATTGAACATTGCTCTCTACCTATAATAAAGTATACCTTCGAAGTATTTAATCAGGATAGATTTGGTAATAATTTTATTCAACATTAATATCTACCTGTATGAAAGTAAACCTACGAAGTATCCAGACAAGATAGATTTGGTTATAATTTTAGTAAATATTTAGACTTATTGCCGATGGAGAAAATTACAACCAAATCTATTATGACTGGATACTTCATACATATATTTTAATATAGGTAGATAGTAATGTTGTATAAAATTATAACCAAATCTATACTGACTGGATACTTCGTAGGTATACTTTAATATAGGTAGATAATGAAGTTGAATAAAATTATAACCAAATCTATCCTGACTGAATATTTTGTAGGTATATTTTAATGTAGGTATATAGTAATGTTGTATAAAATTATAACCAAAAGCGAAATATTTAGATTTTAAGATTAGTATTAAAATAAACTGATTTTGATGTAGTGAGGTCCAACCGGTTCACGCTATGCATGCTATTACAGACTAAACATTAAAAATGTGCAGAAAAATTAACTTTTTGTATTTTCTGCAGAAAAAATTTAATTTTAGTGTTCTACATATTAAAATGAGTAATTAAAAAAAAATTAATAATAATATCAAAAAGGCTCGTTTACGCTATACATGCTATTACAGCCTAACATTTAAAATGTGATTAAAAGTAACTTTCCGTATTTTCCACGGGAAAAAAGTTGATATTCGTGTTCTACACATTAAAACAAGTAATTTAAACAAAAAATGTTTAAAACCGAAGTCATTAAGACTATATTTTTACCGAGAATAGAACTAAACTTTAGCAAGCTATATTTGTTAATAGGAGAAAAAACTAAAGTTTGGCAACACAAGGTAACTTTTTAACACTTTCATTGCCAATCACGCGATATCGAGTGATGTCAGATCTTACCGGGTGGCTGATCACGCGATATCGCGTGGCCGTTGCTATTCAAATTGTAAGTGAATTATTATAGCGGCCACCACACAAAAATCCAATTTCCAGCTTGGCAATGAACGTGTTAACTAGTGAAGTGATGAAATGTATATTTTGATTTAGGCTGTTTTTTCATTGTACCATGGAAGAAGGCAGAGTTTTATACAAGGTATGTATTTACGTCATGGATTGGAAATTAGGGTAATTGTGAGTTTTAGCGGGCACCTAAGATATATATTGAAAATTGGGTAAAAATATAGTCTTAATGACGTTGGTTAAAAAATTTTTTTTTTTAATTACTTGTATTAATGTGTAGAACACAAATATCAACAATTCTTCCTACAGAAATACGGAAAGTTAATTATTTTTCACATTTGAAATCATATAGGCCTATAGCGTGAACCGGGTGCGCAGTAGCTACAGCCCTCTCCACTATGTCTAGATTTGGTTATAATTTAAACATTACTATACCTATATTAAAATATAACTACGAAGTATCCAGTCAGAATAGATTTGGTTATAACTTTATTCAACATTATTATCTACCTATATTAAAGTATACCTATGAAGAATCCAATCAGGGTAGATGTGATTGTAATTTTATGGTAATTATATAAACGTGCAACTACCGCTATTTTCGTGAATTTTATAAAGTTTTTAAATGTATTTTATGTCTTGAACACAAATTCCACATTAGTTTTTGTCGCGGGTGTCTTTTTTTTTAAAAGTTGCTAAAAAACATAACATTGTAAATGTTAGTCTATAACATTCTGGTAGGCTTATAGGGTGAACTTTATGGCGCATTAGCTACAGTGCATTGCACTACTAGATTTGGTTGTAATTTTATACAACATTATTATATTCCTATATTAAAATTTAACTATGAAGCATCCAGTGAGGATAGATTTGGTTATAATTTTATACAACATTACTATATACCTGTATTAAAATATAGCCATGAAGTAACCATCTATTCAGGATAGATTTGGTTGAAATTTTGGTAAATATTTAGACTTATTGCCGATTCAAAAAATTACAACCAAACCTATCCTGATTGGATACTTTGTATGTATATTTTAATATAGGTAGATAGTAATGTTGACTAAAATTGTAATAATATCTATCCTGACTGGATACTTCGTAGGTTTATTTTAATGTAGTTATATAGTATTGTTGTATAAAATTATAACCAAAAGTTAAAAATTTACATTTTAAGTTTAGTATTAAAATATAGTGCAGCGCACTGTAGCTACTGCGCTGCTGGTATATTCCGCGAAAAAATTAATATTGTCAAGGTTAGGTTATGTTTTATTTTTAGTATCTTTACAAAAAAACTGGCACCAGTGACAGAAACTAATGTAGGATTCGTGTTCGGAACGTAAAAATACAAAAGAAAAGAAATAACAAATCACAAAAAATAGCGTTAGTATTTTACACCTATTTTGTAGGTATATTTTAATGTAGGTATATAGTAATGTTGTATAAAATTATAAGTAAAACTTGAATATTTAGATTTTAAGTTTAGTATTAAAAGTAAATTTACTTTTGATGTAGTGTAGTGCGCAATAGCTACTGGTATAGTTCATGGTATACATGCTATTACAAACTGACATTAAAAAAGTGCAACAAGTATAACTTTTCGTATTTTTCACAGAAAAGGTTAAATTCGTGTTCTACACATTAAAACGAATAATTAAAAAAACGTCATTAGACTCTATTTTTACTAAAAATTGTTCCAAATCACAAAGTAGAACGATATGCACAGAATTTAAAAAAAAATTTACTCGGAAAGTTATTTTTTATCAATTTTAAGTTAGGTGAAAAATTGGTAACTCTGCATTATAACGGCCACCTACGATATTTTGGAAAATTGTTCAAAACCACCAAATAGAACAATATCCACAAGAATATTTTTTTATTGACCGAGGAAAGTTTTTTTTTTTCAATTTAAAGTAGTCTACAAAATTCAGTTCAGGCATAAGTTGTTAATGGGTACGGACTGATACAAATGTTCTGTGACGTCACAGTGTGGAGCATTAAGTTGTGCATGGGTCGTGATACAGTGACATCACTCATACCTTACATGTGTAGATATTTAAGAAACAACGTTTTGGCTTAATTTTTATGGTTTTTTGTATACATATATTTTAATTTACTTATAATGTCTCCAGTTGGGATAGATTTGGTTTTAAATTAATACATTACTATATATCTATATTAAATACAGTATATTAAAAAGTGTCCAGTCAGGATAGATTTGGTTTTAATTTTATACATTACTATACACCTATATTGAAATATACCTATAAAGTATCTAGTCAGGATAGATTTGTATGTAATTTATACAACATTAAACATTACTATGTACCTATAATAAAATATACCTATGACGTATCCAGTCAGGATAGAATTAGTTGTCATTTTATACAACATTACTATATCGTTGGGAGTTTCTGCATCGTTCTGTAAAATTGTTTGACTTAATCTTACCTTACATGTGTAGATTGGTTTATTTTAATATAGGTATAAAGTATTGTTGTATAACATGGCTATCCTAACTAGATACTTGATAAGGTATATATGAATATAGATATAGTAATGTATAAAATTACAACTAAATCTGTCCTAACTGGATACTTTATAGTAGGTATATTTTCGTGAGCAGGGACTTTTATTTTATTTTTTTTTTGTATTCGTTATGAGTTTTTGCATCGGTGGTAAAATTTTTCTGCCGAAATTGTTTACGTGGCTGAACAGAACAATTACCAATACTAGTCCACAATGCTCACAAAATTTATTATAGGATAAATGTGTTTATAAAAAATTAAAAATTTTCAACTCTGAGTGTTTAATGAAATTCAATTGTGAAATTCCAGGATTTTTCAAGGATTAAAAGGGTAAAAAGAATTTTTTCCAAGGATGCATAAAAGTAAAAATTATGATGTTAGATTTATAATAACATAAATATTTATGAGAAACTTTACAGTTTTGTATGTTATTCGTATAATTTACTTATTACAATATGTTTATCTGTAATATTTTAATTCAACTCATTTTTAAATACAAATATTTCTTTACCTTTTTCAGTAAATCATAAAGTTATGAAACTGATATATTATATCAAATTTTAAGATTGCTTAATAAGTTTTTATATTTTCTCTCTTCCTCATTTAACAATCTCTGTTTCTGTTTTCATGCTTTCAACTAATTTTGTTATTTTTTTAGCTAGTATCTCTTCAAGTTTATATTCTGCAATACTTCTATCTATTTCTTCTTTCACATCTCTCTTCTCTTTTTCCATTCAAGCAATTTTTTTTATTTTTGTGAGCATCACAAAATCTTATCATCATATCTTTGGTAATTTCAATGTAGTTGGCACCAACAGAATTAACTGAATCATATGACTAAAAGTGTGCATTAAATATTCTGGCCTTAACCAAAAGCCCTGATTCCATATTCCTGTCTGCAGCCATTGTCTGTGAGACGCTGCATCGATAAATGTTAGACCAGTAAAATATTTTGTCTGAAATAGCTTACATGACTAAATGAAACAATTATAATAATTTTAATTAAATATAGTTAAACACAATCGTATAATAAAAGATTTTTATATTGTGAATAGTGGGTGTTTATTTATTTAGCTAAGTGCATTCCAATCAAATACTTTTAACAATTTCAATGTAGCTATATTACAATGTTGGGCTCTGTGTTCCAAAAATAAATTTTGATTTTATACCTATAAATCATGTCATAGACATGTGGTGTTATATACTTTTGTTTTTCAAAATTTGCAACTATTGAAGTATGAGCTAAAGTTAAAAAGTTTTTTCCATTTCTTAGTAAATTTTGGTATTTTCCGGTATAATTCTGGTTGCCGATGTCAGTTACATATGGAAAACAAATAAATACCTAAACAATAAAATATATGAAATTTATTGTAGTTATATTTCATAGTATATTCAAAATGGCTTGCTTAAACATTAAGCAACATTAACAAAATATATCCTGCTTTGAACCTTAGAAAATCTGTTAATTAATTAATTGACTGTCGATGATATGCATGATTGTACATGGTAACATATGAAATATGTGCATTTATATGCATCCTTTATGTGTATACTATGCTAATTTCATTCATTAGATTTGTGTAGTTGATTTTTGAAAAATTATGATCCAGAAGTAAGTTTATAGATTGACTGAATCACTTCTAAGGCTTGGGCTCATTGATTTATGATTGGGCTTGATGTTGTGGCATCAGTACTGTAAGCTTCATGTTAGGTTTATCATAATTATTCTTTTATCATAGGGGAAATATAAATAAGATAGTAATAAAACTTACAGCTCTGTTTGTAGCTGTTGAAAACTCCTTCATTTCTATTATTACAATAAAAATAATGTCCTCTGTGTTCCACCAAAATAAGGTCTTCTCTAATTTTTTAAAGATTTTACGGATGTACTTAATCATATATTCTAAGCACAAAACCAATGATTTTAGGGATTAAAAAACATAATAGTGTTTAAAATTGTAAAAAATTAGATTTTTTCCTACTATTAAAATTAAAAATTGAGAACAAATTGGAACCTAACCTAAATGTACTAATACAGACAGAACTTGTATAAACTTGAAAGTTCTTAACTTAACATAAATAAAGGACTCTAAAGTTTGTAACAAAACATAACACTATATTTTACTATTTAGCTATATTACAATGCAACTACAAGGAATTTAGTTAATGATAATTGATTAAAAAGTATTTAAGATAATAATTACCAAATACAGTTCCCCTAACACTTTTTTTATATGTATGTTACCCAAAAGTAAATTTTAAACATGAAAGAAATGACTTTAAGCATCTATAAAATAAAGAGTATTTAAAATTATAAAAAACTGAAACCTGTATTAAATATAGTTATATAGATAATTATATAAACACAAAGTATCCTTATAAAACTGTACTCCTTGCACTGTAGTAATATTTATCTATTTTACAACATTCAGGTACGGTACATTTTCTTGTAAAAAAATATAAACTTAATAAATATTTAGGTAAATATATTCCAATCAAATACTTATGACAATTTGAATGTAGCTATCTTGCAATGTCGTGCTCTGTGTTCTGAAAATAAATTTTGGTTTTATACTCATAAATCATACCATTTACATGTGGTGTTATATACTTTTATTTTTCAAAATTTGCAACTATTGAAGTATGAGCTAAAGTTAAAAAGTTTTTTCCATTTCTTATTAAATTTTGGTATTTTCCGGTACAATTCTGGTTGCCGATGTCAGTTACATATGGAAAACAAATAAATACCTAAACAATAAAATATATGAAATTTGTTGTAGCTATATTTCATAGTATATTCATAATGGCTTGCTTAAACATTAACAAAATTTATCCTGCTTTGAAACTTAGAAAATCTGTAAATTAATTATTTAACTGATATGCATGATTGTACATGGTAACATATGAAATATGTGCATTTATATGCATCCTTTATGTGTATACTATGCTAATTTCATTCATTAGATTTGTGTAGTTGATTTTTGAAAAATTATGATCCAGAAGTAAGTTTTTAGATTGACTGAATCACTTCTAAGCCTTGGGCTCATTGATTTATGATTGGGCTGGATGTTGTGGCATCAGTACTGTAAGCTTCATGTTAGGTTTATCATAATTATTCTTTTATCATAGGGGAAATATAAATAAGATAGTAATAAAACTTACAGCTCTGTTTGTAGCGGTTGAAAACTCCTTCATTTCTATTATTACAATAAAAATAATGTCCTCTATGTTTGACCAAAATAAGGTCTTCTCTAATTTTTTAAAGATTTTACGGATGTTACTTAATCATATATTCTAAGCACAAAACCAATGATTTTAGGGATTAAAAAACATAATAGTGTTTAAAATTGTAAAAAATTAGATTTTTTCCTACTATTAAAATTAAAAATTGAGAACAAATTGGAACCTAACCTAAATGTACTAATACAGACAGAACTTGTATAAACTTGAAAGTTCTTAACTTAACATAAATAAAGGACTCTAAAGTTTGTAACAAAACATAACACTATATTTTTACTATTTAGCTATATTACAATGCAACTACAAGGAATTTAGTTAATGATATTTGATTAAAAAGTATTTAAGATAATAATTACCAAATACAGTTCCCCTAACACTTTTTTTATATGTATGTTACCCAAAAGTAAATTTTAAACACGAAAGAAATGATTTTAAGCATCTATAAAATAAAGAGTATTAAAAATTATAAAAAACTGAAACTTGTATTAAA
The DNA here is from genome assembly GCA_036971475.1 of Prosapia bicincta. Classification (NCBI taxonomy): domain Eukaryota; kingdom Metazoa; phylum Arthropoda; class Insecta; order Hemiptera; family Cercopidae; genus Prosapia; species Prosapia bicincta. The sequence continues at coordinate 42,299,372 of JBAIZL010000006.1, read as the reverse complement.
TATAGTATTATAAAAAATTATATAAACACAAAGTATCCATATAAAACTGTACTCTTTGCACTATAGTAATATTTATGTATTTTACAACATTCAGGTGCAGTACATTTTATTGTAAAAATATATAAACTTAATAAATATTTAGATAAATCCATTCCAATAAAATACTTATAACAATTTGAATGTAGCTATCTTGCAATGTCGTGCTCTGTGTTCTGAAAATAAATTTTGATTTTATACCTATAAATCATGCCATGGACATGTGGTGTTAAATACTTTTGTTTTTCAAAATTTGCAACTATTGAAGTATGAGCTAAAGTTGAAAATTTTTTTCCATTTCTTATTAAATTTTGGTATTGCCCGGTATAATTCTGGTTGCCGATGTCAGTTACATATGGAAAACAAATAAATACCTAAACAATAAAATATATGAAATTTGTTGTAGCTATATTTCATAGTATATTCAAAATGGCTTGCTTAAACATTAACAAAATTTATCCTGCTTTGAAACTTAGAAAATCTGTAAATTAATTATTTAACTGATATGCATGATATGCATGATTATACATGGTAACATATGAAATATGTGCATTCATATGCATCCTTTATGTGTATACTATGCTAGTTTCATTCATTAGATTTGTGTAGTTGATTTTTTGAAAAATTATGATCCAGAAGTAAGTTTATAGAATGACTGAATCACTTCTAAGCCTTGGGCTCATTGATTTATGATTGGGCTTGATGTTGTGGCATCAGTACTGTAAGCTTCATGTGAGGTTTATCATAATTATTCTTTTACCATAGGGGAAATATAAATAAGATAGTAATAAAACTTACAGCTCTGTTTGTAGCTGTTGAAAACTACTTCATTCTATTATTATATAATTCTATTATTACAATAAAAATTATGTCCTCTGTGTTTGACCAAAATAAGGTCTTCTCTAATTTTTTAAAGATTTTACGGATGTTACTTAATCATATATTCTAAGCACAAAACCAATGATTTTAGGGATTAAAAAACATAATAGTGTTTAAAATTGTAAAAAATTAGAATTTTTACTACTATTAAAATTAAAAATTGAGAACAAATTGGAACCTAACCTAAATGTACTAATACAGACAGAACTTGTATAAACTTGAAAGTTCTTAACTTAACATAAATAAAGGACTCTAAAGTTTGTAACAAAACATAACACTATATTTTACTATTTAGCTATATTACAATGCAACTACAAGGAATTTAGTTAATTATATTTGATTAAAAAGTATTTAAGATAATAATTACCAAATACAGTTCCCCTAACCTTTTTTTATATGTATGTTACCCAAGAGTAAATTTTAAACATGAAAGAAATGATTTTAAGCATCTATAAAATAAAGAGTATTTAAAATTATAAAAAACTGAAACTTGTATTAAATATAGTATTATAAAAAATTATATAAACACAAAGTATCCTTATAAAACTGTACTCCTTGCACTATAGTAATATTTATGTATTTTACAACATTCAGGTGCGGTACATTTTATTGTAAAAAAATATAAACTTAATAAATATTTAGATAAATCCATTCCAATCAAATACTTATGACAATTTGAATGTAGCTATCTTGCAATGTCGTGCTCTGTGTTCTGAAAATAAATTTTGATTTTATACTCATAAATCATACCATTTACATGTGGTGTTATATACTTTTGTTTTTCAAAATTTGCAACTATTGAAGTATGAGCTAAAGTTAAAAAGTTTTTTTTTCATTTCTTAGTTAATTTTAGTATTGCCCGGTATAATTTATTTTGCCGATGTCAGTTACATATGGAAAACAAATAAATACCTAAACAATAAAATATACGAGAATTTTACATCATTAGTTATATGTAAGGAGCTTATATGTTGCGCTGTTAGACAGTAACTTGTTTGCCTCCTTTATGTAGTCTTCTCTGTTCATGACAACCGCGGTTGAACCTTTATCTGCTGGAAGAATCATGTTATTGTTTTTTAGAGAATATGTTGCTGCTCTATCGAGTTTGGTAAGGTTAGGTTTGGTTTTGAAGCTGTTTATGAATGATTTATCCGTGATGTTTTTCATTAAGAAGTTTATGTAGAGTTTAATAGGATGATCAGGTGATAGTGGTGGAGGGTCCCAATCAAAAGGTGGCTTGAACTTTGTCAGACAAGCGTTTACATTAGTAGCCTTTTTAAAATTTGGTGTCTGTGCTAGTTTTGTATTCTCAGTTTCCTGGCAAAGCTAAAGACATCCTCACCCAATTTGAACTGGTCTGCTTCCTTAGATAGTGTGAATGACAAGCCTATTGAAAGCACTTGTAATTCATGTTCTGTATGTGGTCGGAAATATTGTAATCTGAAATTGTACTCGGTGGACATCTTTCATGTCTAGGCTATTTTTGTTTTTGTAATGATCTTTAACAATTTTCTTCAACAGCATTGGTTTGCTTGGCAATATAGGGAGCTGTCCACTGGGTACAGGTATCTTAAAAATAGTTCTGAGGCTAGGCTTGTCGGAAACAATAGGTGGTTTGTTAATAGGTAAAAATTGATTCTCACTTTTCTGGATCTGGCCAAAAAGATTTATTTGTTACATACAGAGTTTTAAAAGCTTATGTAGTTTACTTTTTACAAGATTATCTTACAGTATGCAGGGTTTATAGAGCATGTCTTCCATTCGTTGAAGTAGATGTAGAAAATTCGATGTAATAAATTTACTTGTTGAAGTTAGGAGTTCAGACAATTTAAACTGTTCTTGTTTGTAACACTGTAAGTAGTTATTACGGAATTACTCAGCAGATTGAAGATTTCATATACTGGGGCACTGAGGTTTCACTGAGGTAGTCGACGCTTGCCAAAAGTAAACCTTCAGCTGCTGAACCCTTTAAGCAGTAAAAAGGAGACCAACCCAACAGAACTAAAGACAAACGCTCTCGAAACCATTCATAATCTTTACCTGAGTAACGAGTGGCTTCATGTCTATACAGACGGTTCTTACATACCTGAAACTAATTCTGCTGGGGCAGGATCCTACTGCAGGTTTTTCCAGCAATCTTCAGCTGTTGGCAGGAACTCTAGTAACTTCGAGGGAGAAATATCACTGAGGCGGCCAATATTATGGAGGTGCTAAACTTACAACCAAGCAGTGTTGTGTTTCTTATAGACTCACAGGCTGCAATCTCTGCCCTCAGCAACAACAAACCCACTGAAAGCCTGAGTACCTCGAACTGCCCGAAGAAATTAGCCAACCTTATTAGCAGGGGCTGGAATGTCAGCCTACAGTGGGTCCCCAGCCACATGGGCCTTCTAGGAAACGAGAAGGCGGATGAAATGGCCAAAAAAGGTGCAGAGAAGGAGCAACCTGAAACTCTCCAAACCCTTGAAGCAGCAAAATCCCAAATTGACTCTACCATATCCAGGCTCACTAAGAACCTAGTAAGAAACACATCTACGGGCAAAATATAGGCAAACTTAGTGATCCCAGGCCACATACCTGGTCATCTGGAGAGAAGTGAAGCTGTTGCAAGGTTCCGCCTGGAAACCAGTTACGACTATCTGCAGGCTCGCCTACATCGGCTTGGCATAGTCGAATCGGATGTGTGTCCACTCTGTTTCTCGGAAATTATGGTGGCAAGTCACCTGTTCACCTGCCTCAAACTCAACCATGCTCTTGACGACATCACTGCTCGGTACTGGGAGGCTCGGCGTCAAATGGCCCAACTGCCACAGACGGGCGTTGGATAAGGTAAAATAATATACTGGGGCATACCAGAAAGAGGTGAATCGGCAGTTAATCATTTTGGGGTGAGGCCTAGGTTTATACATGCTTCCAAAAACAGTATGTGTGTGTTGATTTTTGACAGTTTGAATGCAAAGTTTTTCAATTGTTTTAAGTACAGCTTAGGAAGATACATAATAAAGGGATAGGAAAGGAGGACAGAACACAAATAAAACCAAGATATAAGAGTAGGAAAAAGTTATACACTTTTAAGTTATATATTTTTTAGGTTAGTTCTAGTAAGCTTAAAGCTTATTTAGGAATTTTCGGACAAGGTAGGCCCACTTACGTAGTGGCAAAAGTCCAAAGCTGCAAGCTCTTGGAAATAAATATATATACAAATATAAACATATCATTATTGTAATATTTCGACCATACAATGATCTTTATCATTAAAAAAAGAAAAGACTGAAGTGAACTACAGATGTCTATAAAAGATTAAATATCCAAATGTCACAGATGCACAAATTTATGGTTTAGGGTTTAGTAATATATGTTATTTGTATAAATAATTAATTTAAACCAGATATTAATAGTCTGTCAGGAGGAAGGTAAATTGAGTTGTTTCAAATGGTAGAAGTTATGGCGAAGGTAAAAGTAGTTATCATTCTGGTAGGCCAATAATCGCTGCTTGTAATTCGGTCACAGAAAGAATCACAACTTTTCTGGATTTGTATATTCAACCTTCGGTTCATTCATTTGCAAATTCAGGATATGAATCATTGCATTGACCGGCTGTCTCAAATACCCGTACCTCTACCTCCTGAAACATTTTTGGTCATCATATATGTTACATCTCTTTATACGAACATTCCCCAAGCACATGATCTATCAGCTCTAGAAAGTTACCTCAACAAACACTCATGCAATCCTTATTCCACTACACCTTTCTTTGTTTACCTCACCAAATTCATTCTTGATAAGAATAATTTTCAGTTTGAGGGAAGAAATTACTTGCAAATAAAAGGAACAGCATTGGGTACTAGGTCTTACGCAAACCTGTACATGAGTAATATCGAAGCGGAATTCCTAAAAACTCAAACACACCAACCGTTTTGTTGGAGAAGATATATAGATGACATCTTCGTAATTTGGACACAGGAAATCTCAACTCTGGAAAGTTTTTTGAAGGGCTTATCACTATTCTCTACACTTCAATTCACCTGGTAGAAATCCTCATCAGTTATCACTTTCTTGGATGTAGATTTAACACTCAGAGATGGGAATATCTATACAGGTGTTCACATCAAACCGACATACCATCTAGAATACCTCCATTTCAATAGCAATCATCCTATGCATATAAAAAGGTCCAATCCGTAGAGTCAGGCAATCAGGGAGGACTTTAATAGAAATATAGTACTAACTTTCGAAAAAAAGAGGATATCCTAAACAACTTTTTGAGGAACAAATCTGCTTAGCTCAATCATCTGATGAACCCAGACCACCTATGGAAGAGAACCAACTGTCTTTAGTTACAGATTATTATCCAGACCTACAGAAGAACAAAATATTAAAGGATGGCTTCAATATTTTTCAAGCATCCACCCACACTAAAGATCTTTTCTCAAATCCACCACATATTTGGTTCATACAATCTTCTAATTTGAAAAGTATTTTAGTGCTTCCAAAACTACCATATGCAAGTATTGAAAAACCGCTTAAATTTCCTCATGTCTCCTTTCCGTTCAATAGACCTAGATGTAAGACATGTCTCATACACATCCCAGCAAATAGTTTCTATAGCCTAGCAACCAATGTGGAGGTCAAGATTCAAGGTCATCATACTTGTACATCCAAAAATGTAATATACCAGTTACAATGTAAATTTTGCCCAGCTTAGTACATAGGCTTAACCACGGATGGTCATAGCATCAGAATGAATCGCCGCAGATATGACTTTGGGACTATGAACATAGACAGCCCAACTGCTCAAAACGCTGCCAGTCACAAAATCATATCTTTCAACGATTGGTTTAGCACCAAAATAATTATGGCCCTCCCCCCTGATTGCAACCCTTCAACTGGATGTCAATACAGATGTTGAATTACATGGACCCTTTGAATGTTTTTGATATCACAATACGGCACAAAAGCATACAAAATCCTCTGAAAGTCAGCAATGGCAGATACAGACACTTATACTGCACAGCACATTAACCCACCAACTTCAATTTAAACTTGCTGATTTTAGATATATGCTTTCTAAACCAAAAGCAGTACCAATGCCAACCCATGACACTAGGAGTGTGCAACATTAAATAGCTAGCAGAAGTAAACAGGTATAATGACACACTAATTAATAACTTGTGGCTCAAACAAAAACAAAGAAAAACCATCATAATGCTCACTTGATACAGGATCATTCAAGACATCACTCAGCAATCACTTTGTTTTTCATCTGGAAAAATTTTGTCACTTGTCTAACACAACAGCCAATTTAATTAATAATAATTTAATTTAATTAATAAAATCCAGTACAAGGCAGGATGAAAAGATGAAAGATTAATATTACATTATGATGGATTTATAGATACATTGAAAATAATATTGATTAATAATAACTTTTTATACAAAAGATGAGTTTTATCACTCTTGTCAAGTATGATTTCAGAAATATTTTTACAAAATTTAGATTATAAAATATACAAAATTATTAAAAAAAAATACGATCAAAATTGATATTGGTATGTGTGTATTGATATGTGGATGATGCTGTGTATATATCAAGTAATAATGGTATAAAATTTGTAAATATACTAGATACAATAAAAATTTTAAATTTACTCCTGAATATGAAATAAATAATAAAATATTTTATTTAGATATTACAATTATTAGTAATAATTAAACATTTAAATATAAAATAAACCATAAATCTTTACAAACATACCAGGTAATACAGAGTTATTAGAATCGTCCATGTATCCAATAAATAGGTGCTCTACTTTTGAGTAATGAAGATAAAATGAAGAAGAAAAATATAATATACATCAAATTGCAATAGAAAATGGATATAAAAAAATAGTATATAAACTTAATAATAATACAATAAAAAGGCAAAACAATAAGGTTTTCATAGATAATAATAATAAACAAATCTGAATAACATTTACATTCAGAATATGTAATAAATAGGGTTACTAAATAACTTAGAAATACAAATGTCAAAATTGCTTATAAAACCAATAATAAAATAATTATTATAAATGAAAATAATAAACCAACTAATAAGAATAAGAAAAATGGAGTTATAGCATTATTTTGGTCCTTGTTTTGTTTTTTAGTGCTTTTATTGTTCAATGTTGCTTAAAAAAGAAAATGAGTAGTCTTATCATTGGCGGATAAACTAGTTACAGGTTAACAGTTGGCTGATATGTACAGTATAAATAAATAAAACCTCTATACCACAAATAACGTTTGTCTTTTATATGAAACGTAATTTTTAAAATAGGTTTTAAATAAAAGAAAAAAGTTATTTGTGGTGTAAAGGTTTTTATTTATTTATGTTAAACATTACGCCACAGTTGTTTTATACAGTTATGATATGTCAGTGTTGGACAATCAACGATTCCAGACAATAAGAGAAGCAAACCTATGCTTTAACTTTGACAGTGCTTGAAAATGCAGATGAAAGTTCTTCCAAGAAAATCTAAGAAACAACAAAAACAAAGAATTATAAGACGCCGTTTTCAAGTGTGTTTTACAACAATATTCTATGGAAACCCATTTCCTTGTAAAAAAGCTAGATCTTAGCTAAGAAAAAAATCAAACTATAAAAAATATAGTTTTGTTTTATTCTCATTAAATACAGTAGATACAGTAATTAATTAAAATTGCCTTAAAAAAAAATCAATTATCCGAGCATGGTTTGGTCCCAATTGATTCAGATAATTGAAGTTTTACTGGATATGTAAATCAGCTTGCCACATCATTACATGAATATAACCATCAATTTCAGGATATAAAATATATTACAATTAGAAGGAAAATTAATAAGGTTTTAAAATGAATATTTGTGAATCATTGTATGTCAGAATTGGTTGTCTTGAAGATGCCAGTACTGTGGTTTGATAGCTCTTTAACACTTTGTTATAATAAATATATTTCTGTATTAGTAATGATCTTATATCGTTGAAAATTGTGTGTGTGTATACACGTGTGTGTGTGTGTGTGTGTGTGTGTGTGTGTGTGTGTGTGTGTGTGTGTGTGTGTGTGCGTGCGTGCGTGCATGCGTCATTGTCATCAGATATCTACACATACACTTAGGAAATGCATGTTCATCACTGGCTATGGCAACATGTCTGAGAACATTAAACACTTTTTTGTATGTAAAAATTGAGTTTTATTATTTTATGTTTTATATATTTTCATGTTGAGGCTTGCTTTTTTGAGTTGTAAGCACCAATGTTTTGCTTTGGAAAAGTGTAAAAAAAATTTGAAAGGTACAACAGAATTTGAGATTCTACAGTATAGCTAAGCTAAACATGCCCTGAGTATCTGTTTTAGTAGAAAAGGAACTGGCATTATGTTAGAAGAGTCTAATTGTTTTAGTGGTTAATAGGCTTATTAAAAGGGAGAGTTATTGTCTTTTGTTGATAAGAAAATACATGGGTAATTAAATGTACATTCCAGTTTTATGCTAGTGCATTTTTTTTATATTTTCTTTAATGAGGATGATTTCTGTACAAACAAAGAAATGATGTTTTATTAGTTGATTTTGTGTTTTATGTGTAATGGTTTTTATTTTAAAATGTTTTATTTCTTTAGGAATCATCTATCATATATGTTGTTTTCATCTCGAATTTAAGCTTGGTGTATTGATTGGGGCATGATTTTATTTATTACTTATCAAGTTTGATGTACACTTTCAGCTAACTGTTTTTGTCTGATAGTGTATTTATTCCATGCAGCATATACTGCACATGACTAACTCTGTTAGTTTTGTTTTATCATGATTATGTATTGAATTTTATAATTAATGTGAATTTTATAATTAATGTAATAGCACACGCGCGCACACACACACACACACACACACGCACACGCACACGCACACACAGTGGAGGATCTGGAGAGCCTAAGGATCGAGGCCCTGGAAATGATACAGGCAAGATATGAGGACTGGACAAGGATTTATACGGATGGGTCGGAGGATCTGGGTGAGGCCAGGGTGGGTGCGGGTTATTATATTGAGGAAACGGGAGAGGAGTACCATGTACCGGCGGGTTCGGCTTCTAGTATGGATGTGGAGATCCTGGCGATAAATGCGGCTCTAATGAGTTGTAGGGGTCAAAAAATGGATAAAGTTTGTATACTAACAGACTCAAAATCGGCGGTGCAGACCATCGAGGCTGATGAACAAAGCTCTGTTACGTCAACTCATAAAAGAGGGCAAGTGCATCGCCCTCCAGTGGGTTCCCTCTCACTGTGGGATTCGAGGAAATGAAAGAGCGGATCAGATCGCAAGGGCCGCTTCCGGGATGGGGCAGGTGCAGCCGGTAAGGTACTCGATGACTAAATGCAGGAGGGACATAGTTGGCCTTATAACAATGGAGTGGACAGCAAGGTGGAAGGGGGAGACTACTGGCAGAAGCCTTTTCCGCATCCAAGACACACCAGTCCCCCCAGACTGGTATCGCAGAGTCAGTAGACTGGTCTCAACCTTCGCTGCAAGGGCCAGAATGGGGCATATAATATGCAATTCGTACCTGAGACGATTCAATCTGGTCGAGTCGAGTCACTGTGCTGTTTGTGACAGTGGAGAAAAGGAGACGTTGGGGCACATATTGTTGAGGTGTGGATCCATTAACTCGGCAAGAGAATGTCTGCGGAGGATGCTGGAAGATGGCGGAGATCCGATGAGGGTCATAATGCGAACAAAGAATTACTGGGCATTGGCCGCAGCAGTATACCATGGACATCGTCGTCGGCATCGCCTGATGCTGGAAGCTCGTACAAAGAAGTAAAGTAATAAGCTTTTCATTTTTTATCACTAGTAACAAATCAGTTTTCTAATTTGTATTACTATAACTAATAAATTACTAGTTATTATCACTAGTAACTTATTACAGATTACTGTATTAAATTGGACATCGCTTATATAAACTGTGTTTTGAAGACAGATCTAGCCAGTCATGTAAACAGGTGCCACACAGCCCGAGCAGGTTCGATACCTATAAACAGCGACTCACATGGTTGCTTATATCTTGTCAAGTAGCATTTCCCTTAAAAATGGTGGAATAGAACTATAAATAGTGTATATATAGTGTAGAAAAATTATTAATAATCATAATACTAATTTATCTAGTGTTTATAAATGTTTTGTTGAACAAAAACGTTTCAATATTTATGCTTTTATACCAGAAAGATTACTGTTGAAGTTACCGCAAATGTTGTATATAATGTAAACACACCAGTAATATTTATAATATTACTTTAACAAGAGTGGAAATATGTTTTGTAAGTGTCATTGGGCTGAGATGTGATTAAAATGGTTTCAATCTGAAGACTCCCCTTACTAAAAAAGGTTTTTTTAAGCAAAATATTGTTGAACATTGTGTTGTAGTAATGTGTTAATAGCTTTTATAATTGCTGCAAATAAAACTTAACACATGTTTTAAATAAGTTTGTTCCTATTTACTAACAGTTTTATTTGCACTTTAATACCTCTACAAGAACTTATGCACTTGTGGAGTTTTATTAAAACGAACAATCATCAGCTATAATTAGTATGTTATAAAGAGGTTCTATTGTAATATTTAATAATGTAGTATTTGTGTGTTTTTTAGAAGTTCAGTCGATAAAACAATTGAAATTTAATTTTTTTTCAGGATTGGCAACCCCCTTTTGCAGTAGATGTAGACAGATTCAAATTTACTCCTCGAATACAAAGGTTAAATGAGTTGGAAGTAAGTTTTACTTTTTATTCCTTTATTTTATTATATGTTTCTTATAATTTGTTATAGCCAACAATAACTTGGTTTTAAAACACAATGAATATACTCTGTAAGCTTGAGTAAACAGTTCAAACTCTATATTATAATTCACATGCCTCTTTCTAGAAACAATAATACCACACTCATTTTATAAGTTGTTATTTAATGTATGTTGAATAGTGATTTGTAAAACCGGGCTGAGAATTCTTCCATTTGTCCTCTCTCGTGATACTAATATCTTGGAGTAAATATCAGTCTGCCACCTTTTGCGTTTTGAATTTCGTAATTCGTAATTTTAGATTTTTTACTTAAATGGTGATATTATTGTAAATTAAGTATTGATTTAACTTATGCAAATATTAAAAAATATTTTAGTTCATATTTATTTGAACTAAAAGAAGAAGATAGAACGAATATGGTACTATTTAATGTGAAACAAGAGGAGTTAGATGTTTAATTATATTTTGTGATAACAGTTGTGTAGAAGAAAATATAGACATCGATGTTGATGATGACGATGGTTTTCGTCTATTGCAAGAAATTAAAAATTATGAAAAGTGAGGATTGGGAGGTAGTGATAAAGAAGACAATGATCAAATCCTTGAACATCTGTATTTATTAAACGATTTTGATGACATTCAAAAAGTTCCTTTGACAGAGAGAATAAACAGTGCAATAATTAAACAAAAGAATGGAAGAAAGTCTTGTAGAAGCATAGACAATAATACACTTTGGTACATAGAACTGCTACCATCTCAAGCTGGGTTTAGAGACATTGTTTTTTATGTTTTATTTTTATTATTTGTAGTTAGGTAAAAAAAAATGATTTTATGATTAAATGTTAAATATAGAAACATAAAATGTATTTAATTTGCTACAGTGTCTATTTTTGTATACTTGGTGGAAAACTCTGTGTGCTACCTCTTGCGTTTTAAAATCAGTGCCATTGCTGGAGGGGGAGATGTATGTACAAATAATTAATTTGTAAATAAAATAAAATAATTTTGAAAACAAATAAAACAATTAAATTTGTCAAGTAAAATGATTTATAAGAGGACTTTATAACAGAGTAATTATTCAGTATAAAGGATAACTAATAGAGAATAAAGAATGGTAAATTTGTCAAGTAAAATGATTTATAAGAGCACTTTATAACAGAGTATTGTTCAGTATAAAGGATAACCAATAGAGAATAATGAATGGTAAATTTGTTAAGTAAAATAATTTATAAGAGCACTTTATAACAGAGTAATTATTCAGTATAAAGGATAATTAATAGAGAATAAAGAATGGTAAATTTGTCAAGTAAAATGATTTATAAGAGCACTTTATAACAGAGTAATTATTCAGTATAAAGGATAACTAATAGAGAATAAAGAATGGTAAATATGTCAAGTAAAATGATTTATAAGAGCACTTTATAACAGAGTAATTATTCAGTATAAAGGATAACTAATAGAGAATAAAGAATGGTAAATTTGTCAAGTAAAATGATTTATAAGAGCACTTTATAACAGAGTAATTATTCAGTATAAAGGATAACTAATAGAGAATAAAGAATGGTAAATTTGTCAAGTAAAATGATTTATAAGGGCACTTTATAACAGAGTAATTATTCAGTATAAAGGATAATTAATAGAGAATAAGGAATGGTAAATTTGTCAAGTAAAATGATTTATAAGAGCACTTTATAACAGAGTAATTATTCAGTATAAAGGATAACTAATAGAGAATAAAGAATGGTAAATTTGTTAAGTAAAATGATTTATAAGAGCACTTTATAACAGAGTAATTATCCAGTATAAAGGATAACTAATAGAGAATAAAGAATGGTAAAGTTGTTAAGTAAAATGATTTATAAGAGCACTTTATAACAGAGTAATTATTCAGTATAAAGGATAACCAATAGAGAATAATGAATGGTAAATTTGTCAAGTAAAATGATTTATAAGAGCACTTTATAACAGAGTAATTATTCAGTATAAAGGATAACTAATAGAGAATAAAGAATGGTAAATTTGTCAAGTAAAATGATTTATAAGAGCACTTTATAACAGAGTATTGTTCAGTATAAAGGATAACCAATAGAGAATAATGAATGGTAAATTTGTTAAGTAAAATAATTTATAAGAGCACTTTATAACAGAGTAATTATTCAGTATAAAGGATAATTAATAGAGAATAAAGAATGGTAAATTTGTCAAGTAAAATGATTTATAAGAGCACTTTATAACAGAGTAATTATTCAGTATAAAGGATAACTAATAGAGAATAAAGAATGGTAAATTTGTCAAGTAAAATGATTTATAAGAGCACTTTATAACAGAGTAATTATTCAGTATAAAGGATAACTAATAGAGAATAAAGAATGGTAAATTTGTCAAGTAAAATGATTTATAAGAGCACTTTATAACAGAGTAATTATTCAGTATAAAGGATAACTAATAGAGAATAAAGAATGGTAAATTTGTCAAGTAAAATGATTTATAAGGGCACTTTATAACAGAGTAATTATTCAGTATAAAGGATAATTAATAGAGAATAAGGAATGGTAAATTTGTCAAGTAAAATGATTTATAAGAGCACTTTATAACAGAGTAATTATTCAGTATAAAGGATAACTAATAGAGAATAAAGAATGGTAAATTTGTTAAGTAAAATGATTTATAAGAGCACTTTATAACAGAGTAATTATCCAGTATAAAGGATAACTAATAGAGAATAAAGAATGGTAAAGTTGTTAAGTAAAATGATTTATAAGAGCACTTTATAACAGAGTAATTATTCAGTATAAAGGATAACCAATAGAGAATAATGAATGGTAAATTTGTCAAGTAAAATGATTTATAAGAGCACTTTATAACAGAGTAATTATTCAGTATAAAGGATAACTAATAGAGAATAAAGAATGGTAAATTTGTCAAGTAAAATGATTTATAAGAGCACTTTATAACAGAGTATTGTTCAGTATAAAGGATAACCAATAGAGAATAATGAATGGTAAATTTGTTAAGTAAAATGATTTATAAGAGCACTTTATAACAGAGTAATTATTCAGTATAAAGGATAATTAATAGAGAATAAAGAATGGTAAATTTGTCAAGTAAAATGATTTATAAGAGCACTTTATAACAGAGTATTGTTCAGTATAAAGGATAACCAATAGAGAATAATGAATGGTAAATTTGTTAAGTAAAATGATTTATAAGAGCACTTTATAACAGAGTATTGTTCAGTATAAAGGATAACCAATAGAGAATAATGAATGGTAAATTTGTTAAGTAAAATGATTTATAAGAACACTTTATAACAGAGTAATTATTCAGTATAAAGGATAATTAATAGAGAATAAAGAATGGTAAATTTGTCAAGTAAAATGATTTATAAGAGCACTTTATAACAGAGTATTGTTCAGTATAAAGGATAACCAATAGAGAATAAAGAATGGTAAATTTGTCAAGTAAAATGATTTATAAGAGCACTTTATAACAGAGTAATTATTCAGTATAAAGGATAACCAATAGAGAATAAAGAATGGTAAATTTGTTAAGTAAAATGATTTATAAGAGCACTTTATAACAGAGTATTGTTCAGTATAAAGGATAACCAATAGAGAATAAAGAATGGTAAATTTGTCAAGTAAAATGATTTATAAGAGCACTTTATAACAGAGTAATTATTCAGTATAAAGGATAACCAATAGAGAATAAAGAATGGTAAATTTGTCAAGTAAAATGATTTATAAGAGCACTTTATAACAGAGTAATTATTCAGTATAAAGGATAACCAATAGAGAATAAAGAATGGTAAATTTGTTAAGTAAAATGATTTATAAGAGCACTTTATAACAGAGTATTGTTCAGTATAAAGGATAACCAATAGAGAATAAAGAATGGTAAATTTGTCAAGTAAAATGATTTATAAGAGCACTTTATAACAGAGTAATTATTCAGTATAAAGGATAACCAATAGAGAATAAAGAATGGTAAATTTGTCAAGTAAAATGATTTATAAGAGCACTTTATAACAGAGTAATTATTCAGTATAAAGGATAACCAATAGAGAATAAAGAATGGTAAATTTGTTAAGTAAAATGATTTATAAGAGCACTTTATAACAGAGTATTGTTCAGTATAAAGGATAACCAATAGAGAATAATGAATGGTAAATTTGTTAAGTAAAATGATTTATAAGAGCACTTTATAACAGAGTAATTATCCAGTATAAAGGATAACTAATAGAGAATAAAGAATGGTAAATTTGTCAAGTAAAATGATTTATAAGAGCACTTTATAACAGAGTATTGTTCAGTATAAAGGATAACCAATAGAGAATAATGAATGGTAAATTTGTTAAGTAAAATGATTTATAAGAGCACTTTATAACAGAGTATTGTTCAGTATAAAGGATAACCAATAGAGATTAAAGAATGGTAAATTTGTCAAGTAAAATGATTTATAAGAGCACTTTATAACAGAGTAATTATTCAGTATAAAGGATAACTAATAGAGAATAAAGAATGGTAAATTTGTCAAGTAAAATGATTTATAAGAGCACTTTATAACAGAGTAATTATTCAGTATAAAGGATAACTAATAGAGAATAAAGAATGGTAAATTTGTCAAGTAAAATGATTTATAAGAGCACTTTATAACAGAGTAATTATTCAGTATAAAGGATAACTAATAGAGAATAAAGAATGGTAAATTTGTCAAGTAAAATGATTTATAAGAGCACTTTATAACAGAGTAATTATTCAGTATAAAGGATAATTAATAGAGAATAAGGAATGGTAAATTTGTCAAGTAAAATGATTTATAAGAGCACTTTATAACAGAGTAATTATTCAGTATAAAGGATAACTAATAGAGAATAAAGAATGGTAAATTTGTTAAGTAAAATGATTTATAAGAGCACTTTATAACAGAGTAATTATCCAGTATAAAGGATAACTAATAGAGAATAAAGAATGGTAAAGTTGTTAAGTAAAATGATTTATAAGAGCACTTTATAACAGAGTAATTATTCAGTATAAAGGATAACCAATAGAGAATAATGAATGGTAAATTTGTCAAGTAAAATGATTTATAAGAGCACTTTATAACAGAGTAATTATTCAGTATAAAGGATAACTAATAGAGAATAAAGAATGGTAAATTTGTCAAGTAAAATGATTTATAAGAGCACTTTATAACAGAGTATTGTTCAGTATAAAGGATAACCAATAGAGAATAATGAATGGTAAATTTGTTAAGTAAAATGATTTATAAGAGCACTTTATAACAGAGTAATTATTCAGTATAAAGGATAATTAATAGAGAATAAAGAATGGTAAATTTGTCAAGTAAAATGATTTATAAGAGCACTTTATAACAGAGTATTGTTCAGTATAAAGGATAACCAATAGAGAATAATGAATGGTAAATTTGTTAAGTAAAATGATTTATAAGAGCACTTTATAACAGAGTAATTATTCAGTATAAAGGATAACTAATAGAGAATAAAGAATGGTAAATTTGTTAAGTAAAATGATTTATAAGAGCACTTTATAACAGAGTAATTATTCAGTATAAAGGATAACTAATAGAGAATAAAGAATGGTAAATTTGTTAAGTAAAATGATTTATAAGAGCACTTTATAACAGAGTAATTATTCAGTATAAAGGATAACTAATAGAGAATAAAGAATGGTAAATTTGTCAAGTAAATTGATTTATAAGATGACTTTATAACAGAGTAATTATTCAGTATAAAGGATAACTAATAGAGAATAAAGAATGGTAAATTTGTCAAGTAAATTGATTTATAAGATGACTTTATAACAGAGTAATTATTCAGTATAAAGGATAACTAATAGAGAATAAAGAATGGTAAAGTTGTTAAGTAAAATGATTTATAAGAGCACTTTATAACAGAGTAATTATTCAGTATAAAGGATAACCAATAGAGAATAATGAATGGTAAATTTGTCAAGTAAAATGATTTATAAGAGCACTTTATAACAGAGTATTGTTCAGTATAAAGGATAACCAATAGAGAATAATGAATGGTAAATTTGTCAAGTAAAATGATTTATAAGAGCACTTTATAACAGAGTATTGTTCAGTATAAAGGATAACTAATAGAGAATGAAGAATGGTAAAGTTGTTAAGTAAAATGATTTATAAGAGCACTTTATAACAGAGTAATTATTCAGTATAAAGGATAACCAATAGAGAATAATGAATGGTAAATTTGTCAAGTAAAATGATTTATAAGAGCACTTTATAACAGAGTAATTATTCAGTATAAAGGATAACTAATAGAGAATAAAGAATGGTAAATTTGTCAAGTAAAATGATTTATAAGAGCACTTTATAACAGAGTATTGTTCAGTATAAAGGATAACCAATAGAGAATAATGAATGGTAAATTTGTTAAGTAAAATGATTTATAAGAGCACTTTATAACAGAGTAATTATTCAGTATAAAGGATAATTAATAGAGAATAAAGAATGGTAAATTTGTCAAGTAAAATGATTTATAAGAGCACTTTATAACAGAGTATTGTTCAGTATAAAGGATAACCAATAGAGAATAATGAATGGTAAATTTGTTAAGTAAAATGATTTATAAGAGCACTTTATAACAGAGTATTGTTCAGTATAAAGGATAACCAATAGAGAATAATGAATGGTAAATTTGTTAAGTAAAATGATTTATAAGAACACTTTATAACAGAGTAATTATTCAGTATAAAGGATAATTAATAGAGAATAAAGAATGGTAAATTTGTCAAGTAAAATGATTTATAAGAGCACTTTATAACAGAGTATTGTTCAGTATAAAGGATAACCAATAGAGAATAAAGAATGGTAAATTTGTCAAGTAAAATGATTTATAAGAGCACTTTATAACAGAGTATTGTTCAGTATAAAGGATAACCAATAGAGAATAATGAATGGTAAATTTGTTAAGTAAAATGATTTATAAGAGCACTTTATAACAGAGTAATTATCCAGTATAAAGGATAACTAATAGAGAATAAAGAATGGTAAATTTGTCAAGTAAAATGATTTATAAGAGCACTTTATAACAGAGTATTGTTCAGTATAAAGGATAACCAATAGAGAATAATGAATGGTAAATTTGTTAAGTAAAATGATTTATAAGAGCACTTTATAACAGAGTATTGTTCAGTATAAAGGATAACCAATAGAGATTAAAGAATGGTAAATTTGTCAAGTAAATTGATTTATAAGATGACTTTATAACAGAGTAATTATTCAGTATAAAGGATAACTAATAGAGAATAAAGAATGGTAAATTTGTCAAGTAAATTGATTTATAAGATGACTTTATAACAGAGTAATTATTCAGTATAAAGGATAACTAATAGAGAATAAAGAATGGTAAATTTGTCAAGTAAATTGATTTATAAGATGACTTTATAACAGAGTAATTATTCAGTATAAAGGATAACTAATAGAGAATAAAGAATGGTAAATTTGTCAAGTAAATTGATTTATAAGATGACTTTATAACAGAGTAATTATTCAGTATAAAGGATAACTAATACATAATAAAGAATGGTAAATTTGAAATCCAGAAAATAAACATTTTTACAATTTTTTAAATCTTGGCGTATCTTTTTAAAAGTGTGTCACGTTTTAAGCATACATACCTTTCTTCAGAATTTTACCAGAAAATTTTTACATCAGAGCTCCAGGAGAGGGGGTTGTCTCTGCCCCTGCACCATTCAGCTGCTTGAGACACTTTTGCAGCTCACTAATTACTTGGAATAATTTACTGTGGTTTAATATTAATAAATAATACACACAACCTCTACCACAAATATTTTTATTCTAATCTACCTTTACCCTTGCAGTTGTATAAGTTTGAGTGTGGGAAGTGATAATCTAGTTATCATGTTTAGTTTATTAAATAACATGAACTTAATTATTTTTCAGGCCAAAACAAGGATTAAACTTAATTTTTTGGATCAAATTGCAAAATTTTGGGATCTTCAGGGTTCATCATTGAAAATTCCCATGGTTGAAAGAAGAGCTCTAGATCTATACACTTTACATAGACTTGTTCAGGAAGAAGGTATTGTGTTTTATATTGGTATTGGATTTAGGTATTATTATACAGTTTTATTTCAAGTATTATAAATTTTTATAATATTTACTTCCAAAAAAAAAAAAAAATCAATACAACTTCAAACATTTTAATTTTAATATGAAAATTAAAAATAATATTTTAATTCAACAATTTTTCAAAATTAAATTGTAATTTTTTGCTGTTAATTTTCTACGGTGAATCAAATATAAACGTTTATTTTCTGTTGACAGTAGCCAGCAAGACCTAGCTGGGTGTAGTTGTGGGCAATTTTTTTACTTATTACAAGTTGGGGGGCGGGTAGGGGCAGGTGTAACAGATTAGTTAACCTTCAATCACACGCGCCAACTACTCGGACATAAACACACGCGCGGGGTATTTTCCACCCCATTTCTTATCTTAAAAAAAAGTTAATTATCACTAAATTTTCATCTTTATAAAATTGTGTGTGTGAATGTTGTTGTTTATAAAACGTTTTATAGTATTTTTATGGGTTTATCACTTGTAGATTTTTTTTGAAGTAATAGAGTCTAAATGCACTTAAATTGACTTTATAAATTGTAACTTTTTTTCCAAATTAAAATTAAACATTTATTCATACATTTTAGTAAGTTGTAATGGCTAGATTCTTTAGAGGACTTTTCAAAAAGTTAAACAACATAAATACAACAATATGTTTATTTGAAAAAAAATTATGTAAATTCAGCTTGAAAATCGTCAAAATTTGCCACACTCAAAATTTAAAATTATTCGTCATAATGAAAAATAATTCTTATTACTATGCAATTTACTTTATATTTAGACAAGTAAACATTAGTAAATAACTTTTTACATTGGAATAAAATATTTCAAAAAATATACACATTTTATTAGGTGAAAAAAAATTAGCTAAATTCATAACTGTGTACAGAAGTATTGGTTTAGAAGAAAACATTAGTTCAGTCCAAATTAAAAAGTCAAAAAAATTTAAAAAGTAAAGATTTTTTTAAATTCATATTTTCAAAATTTATTTTTTATTCAGGTGCACATTCTTCACAGTATATAAAGGAATGTCCCTACAAAGTAATTTGTTGCAGTTGCAGCATAAAGTGGTCGTCTTCCGGTCTTTTTGCAGCGGGCAAACTCCGCATCGTCCAGAACTTCTTTTATTTTTATTTCTCGAGTTTCCTCAACACCACTTATGTGCTTCACACCTGCAAAGGTGTGCTTTATATGTAAAGGTAGTCCTGGCAGTAAGGCTCATAATGCAATATGGGGTTTTGAAAGCTCTTGACCCAGAATTTTAATTTTTTTTTATGACAAAAAGACAAAATTACAACAAAAAAGATAAATAAATATGTTAAACACCAATAAAAGACTCACACTAAATAATTATTCTAATTAAAAAACAATAACTTAAAAATGTACCAACACAAATTTTTGGACGAGAACACACGCGCGGGGTCAAATTCACCCCGCACTTAAAACAACGATGTAAACACAATGACTGGTACGCCACAACGGGTTGACCTTGAGTGACAGTGTGGAGGAAGAAGTGATAAACAACTACCTAGGAGGGGAGCGAGAACAAAAATTTTTTTGAGTCGCCTCAGAGAGAAATGAATGGTGTGGGGTGCTTTACACCCCGGCGCGTGTGTTTGAAGGTTAACAACAGTGCTCTGTTACATCCTAAATACAGCCATGAAAAAAGCAATAGGTACATCCTTCTGTTGCCCAATGAGTTGTCATAAAATTTCTAACCTATGAAGGCTTTAGTTGGCAAAACTGTATACCAAAACAAAAGATGAGGTATGCCCATTAGAGATGTCATTGAAGACCATGACAATGCTTGGTCTCACACTTTGGTAAAAACCAGGGATAAAGTTGAAAAAAATGGGCTGGGAAACTCTAAAATATCCTCAGCAGTGTAGGGTCTCTAACCTGCCTGAAAAGAAGGTTTCTATAAATCTAATGTCTTCATTAAATACAAATTGTATGGTGATGTGTTGGGCAACAGAAAAATGTACCTCTTGCTGGAACACGGCTTTACTGATGTCAGAATGAAGCGTTGCTGCTTACTAGCCTGTTCCCCCTTTTATTAAACAAAAAAAATCGCTCATAGCTAGATCAGCCTGGATTTGTGTGCTAGTGGTCTGGTGTTATATTGTGAGTATACTTAAAATCAATATAATTTTGGTAATTGAATAATTTTATAGACTAATATTTCTTAAACTTTTTCCCAGTGGTAAGTTAGAACCCTTACTCAAGAAATAATTTTTACTAGCATCAGTACATGAGAGAATCACAAGCCTCCAAATTTTTCAATTTTATGAAAATGAGTTCTGTTGTGCAAGGCTATCAGTTATTATATTAAACTTGGGTAAACATTTTCTGTTGAAACATATTTATCATTAGAAAAAGTTCATTCTCTGCTTAGCCTTTCAGTTAAAATTAATCTCTAAATATTCAGTTCATGTAAAAAACTGACTTTGCCACCATTTTAGATTTTTTTTTGCCTTTGAGGTAGGTAATTTAAAAAGCTTTTTGCACAAAAGCAGTAATGTTTCTTTAAATAAGAACGTTTTGTAATGGAACAAGGAAAATTTCATTACTTACAAACGTTTAAAAGGAAATAGAAAATAGAACAATATTTTACTTCTCAATGTGGTTAATACTGTTACATGTCTACTAAATATATGTTAACGTGTGACACAATACTTTCATCAAAGAACAGTTCCACAAATAAAGTAGATGTAAAGGTACAGCCTACTATAAATTTACCTAGTCGGTTAATAGATTGATTCAATATATCATTCTCTACTTCCACCAAGAAACCCCATAAGTTTTATAAAAAAGATTTTCATCTTATTTGCCCTATGGTGCCAAATCTTGATTGTTAGATGCATCAAGTATTACCTCTAACCTAAATGTATACAGTAGCATTGTTGAGCATTGGCTTGAAACAAAACTTCGCCTCTTATGAACATATTAGGTTAGCGATTTTGAATGGTTCATCAAAGCCAAGAAAATTTTGCACTTTCTCTAAGAAAGATTTTCTTTGCAAAAAGTTTAGAAGTACTTACTGTTCTTGATAACTGTAGCGTTGATATTCTATGTTGATGGTTTTTGTTTCAATTTTCGAGCTTTTGTTCGAGATATTGAATGGTACCAACTCACATAATTCTTTTTTTGCCATTCACAGTCATAGCCTGAATCTAAATCCTGTAACCAATGGTCTCATAGTTCCACAAATGAGAAAATGTGCTAGTGATATATTTTATCAACATTTTTGCCACTTATCTGTGAAAACATTTTGTATTAAAGTTTATACATTCATGAAATAATTATAAAATCATTATTATGCTATTATACATTGCACTTACACTGGATACTGTTTTAAATTCTAGCATAAAAGTTTGTACATAAAAATTTGTGTAACATTCTCCCTGTGTGTGTGTGTGTGCGCACGTGCGCTTGCATGTGTGTGTAGATCTGGAAGCCTGTCAACAGATTTACATAAACATATACAATTCTCGTAGGTATTATGATCAGCAGCCAGAGCACTACTGTTTTCTTTTGATAGTTCTGGTAGCTGTGTCTGTGGATTGGGGGGGGGGGGGGTTCACAATTTCTTGGACTTTTGCTATTTGTTTCATGACCATTTATTTGTCCTTCATGGCATCACTAAAGGACAAGAGATGTATGGTGCTTTTACTGAGACCATTGGTAGAATAGGAGGTTCAGTCATTGTAACAGATGGTTCTCCTGCATTGTCAGAAAAGGACATAGGATTAAAAATGGCTGGTTCATTGTCTTATTTACCAGGGAGATTTGTGTGAAAAATTTGTGTTAGTTAACAATTTCTAAGTAGGTATAGTAGTTAAAATTATAAATATAATAAGTTGGAGGAAGATTACTCTTTTGTTTAATCAACTCAAGTTATTAATTACATATGTATATATACAGTTTGGTTACAAAATTTATTTACTATAATAAGTAGTTTCTTGATGTACTCGAATTAGAAGAAAACAATAGAATAAACTTTCTAGATCTTACTATCACCAAACACAACACTAGACACAATTTCAAAATTTTCAGAAAACCAACAACTACAGATATGGTCATACATATTACATCTAATCACCCCACACAAGACAAACACACTGCATTTAATCATATGTTACACCGCCTAATAAATATACCAATGCTACAGAAAGACTACGACGAAGAACTTAATAGCATAAAATACATCGCTCAACAAAACTGCTACCAACACACTCATAGACAACATACTCAGGAAAATAAAACATAAACACCATCAAACAGCCACACAAACACACCACACAAATAACAACAAATACATATCCCTCACCTACCACAATAAAAACACACAAAATAGCCTCCACATTAAAAAAACTCAATTACCAAATATCCTACAAAACAACAAACACTCTAAGAAAACATATACAACCTCTTCAAAAAGAAACTGACATACAAACTCTCAGGTATTTACAAATTAACTTGCAACGAATGTCCCAACTATTACATCGGTCAAACCGGCAGGTCATTCTATACACACTTCGATGAACACATTACACAAACAAACCCTAAATCCAGCTACGCAAAACACCTAAATAACACCCAACACACACATACCGACATACACACTAATTTAAATGTTCTACACACATTAAAACAGAGTAAAAAACTAACAACCTTAGAAAAATATGAAATCTACAAACACTACGCAACAGACAGGAAAAATGACCCACTGTCATAAATCCAACCCTGTCATACCGTTTGTAAACAGCCAAAAGCCGCTAGTAGAGGGTTAGCTTCGTAAAAGGAACGAACGTTTTGAAACGCGTCAGCAAGTAAGCAATTACGTATTCACTTAGTTAAGTAGTTTAAAGTTAGTATAATGAGTAATATCTTGGTGTTCTGTTAATATCATTAGGAGCAGCAACATATAAGAATATGTTCCTAAAATTTACTTTAACAAATTACCTATTGATATTTCATAATTGAGTAATGTACCATATTTTAGGTTTGTTTCAAAAAGAAACTTACTTTTAACCTGAGTGTAATGGTGCTAAGTTTTTGAAATTGGTAAAATATTTTACATTTCTGATAGGATCTTTATAAATGTATTGATCATAGTAGTACTAAATGATTCTATATATATTGGTACTTATTTTATTTTGAATATCGTACTACATAAAATTATTTGTTGTTATAAGCCTAAGATGTAGTATCTTGTATTATTTTCCCAAACCTTATTGGATGTATTATGTTTATCTTATCTACAAATAGTTGTACAGTTTTCAGCATTCCAGTTTTCAACATATTTAA
This sequence comes from Prosapia bicincta, assembly GCA_036971475.1. Taxonomy (NCBI): domain Eukaryota; kingdom Metazoa; phylum Arthropoda; class Insecta; order Hemiptera; family Cercopidae; genus Prosapia; species Prosapia bicincta. The sequence continues at coordinate 42,275,226 of JBAIZL010000006.1, read as the reverse complement.
AGAAGTTTTACAACATATCAGAGTAGTTTTGCCCATTTGATGTAAATTTTTTCAGAGTTTAATGTTATGAAATGTTTATAGGTGGACTAGATACAGTAACAAAGGAAAAGAAGTGGCCAAAAATAGTGGCTAGGCTAGGTCTACCACAAGGGAAAAGCTTAGGGAGTCTACTCAAGACACACTATGAAAGAATCCTTTATCCATTTGATATATTTCGACAAGGAAAGGCCTTCGAATTTGTTGTAAGGATTTTGTATTAATTATCTATGTAGGGACCATTATTTATCCATGTAGTGACGATTATTTGTCCATGTAGTGACCATTACTTATCCATGTAGTGACCATTATTTATCCATGTATGTAGTGACCATTATTTATCCATGTAGTGACGATTATTTGTCCATGTAGTGACCATTACTTATCCATGTAGTGACCATTATTTATCCATGTATGTAGTGACCATTATTTGTCCATGTAGTGACCATTATTTATCCATGTAGTAACCATTATTTATCCATTTAGTGACCATTATTTGTCCATGTAGTGACCATTATTTATCCATGTAGTGACCATTATTTATCCATCTAGTGACCATTATTTATCCATATAGTGACCATTATTTATCCATGTAGTAACCATTATTTATCCATGTAGTGGCCATTATTTGTCCATGTAGTGACCATTATTTGTCCATGTAGTGACCATTATTTGTCCATGTAGTGACCATTATTTGTCCATCTAGTGACCATTATTTATCCATATAGTGACCATTATTTATCCATGTAGTAACCATTATTTATCCATGTAGTGACCATTATTTGTCCATGTAGTGACCATTATTTATCCATGTAGTGACCATTATTTATCCATCTAGTGACCATTATTTGTCCATGTAGTGACCACTGTTTGTCCATGTAGTGACCATTATTTGTCCATGTAGTGACCATTATTTGTCCATGTAGTGACCATTACTTATCCATGTAGTGACCATTATTTATCCATGTATGTAGTGACCATTATTTATCCATGTAGTGACGATTATTATGTTCATGTAGTGACCATTACTTATCCATGTAGTGACCATTATTTATCCATGTATGTAGTGACCATTATTTATCCATGTAGTGACCATTATTTATCCATGTAGTAACCATTATTTATCCATGTAGTGACCATTATTTGTCCATGTAGTGACCATTATTTATCCATGTAGTGACCATTATTTATCCATCTAGTGACCATTATTTGTCCATGTAGTGACCACTGTTTGTCCATGTAGTGACCATTATTTGTCCATTTAGTGACCATTATTTGTCCATGTAGTGACCATTATTTGTCCATGTAGTGACCATTATTTATCCATGTAGTAACCATTATTTATCCATGTAGTGACCATTATTTGTCCATGTAGTGACCATTATTTATCCATGTAGTGACCATTATTTGTCCATGTAGTGACCATTATTTATCCATGTAGTGACCATTATTTATCCATCTAGTGACCATTATTTATCCATATAGTGACCATTATTTATCCATGTAGTAACCATTATTTATCCATGTAGTGACCATTATTTGTCCATGTAGTGACCATTATTTGTCCATGTAGTGACCATTATTTGTCCATGTAGTGACCATTATTTGTCCATCTAGTGACCATTATTTATCCATATAGTGACCATTATTTATCCATGTAGTAACCATTATTTATCCATGTAGTGACCATTATTTGTCCATGTAGTGACCATTATTTATCCATGTAGTGACCATTATTTATCCATCTAGTGACCATTATTTGTCCATGTAGTGACCACTGTTTGTCCATGTAGTGACCATTATTTGTCCATGTAGTGACCATTATTTGTCCATGTAGTGACCATTACTTATCCATGTAGTGACCATTATTTATCCATGTATGTAGTGACCATTATTTATCCATGTAGTGACGATTATTATGTTCATGTAGTGACCATTACTTATCCATGTAGTGACCATTATTTATCCATGTATGTAGTGACCATTATTTATCCATGTAGTGACCATTATTTATCCATGTAGTAACCATTATTTATCCATGTAGTGACCATTATTTGTCCATGTAGTAACCATTATTTATCCATGTAGTGACCATTATTTGTCCATGTAGTGACCATTATTTATCCATCTAGTGACCATTATTTATCCATGTATGTAGTGACTATTATTTATCCATGTATGTAGTGACTATTATTTATCCATGTAGTGACCATTATTTGTCCATGTAGTGACCACTGTTTGTCCATGTAGTGACCATTATTTGTCCATGTAGTGACCATTATTTGTCCATGTAGTGACCATTATTTGTCCATGTAGTGACCATTATTTGTCCATGTAGTGACCATTATTTATCCATGTAGTAACCATTATTTGTCCATGTAGTGACCATTATTTGTCCATGTAGTGACCATTACGTATCCATGTAGTGACCATTATTTATCCATGTATGTAGTGACCATTATTTATCCATGTAGTGACCATTATTTGTCCATGTAGTGACCATTATTTATCCATGTAGTGACCATTATTTGTCCATGTAGTGACCATTATTTATCCAAGTAGTGACCATTATTTATCCAAGTAGTGACCATTATTTATCCATGTAGTAACCATTATTTATCCATGTAGTGACCATTATTTGTCCATGTAGTGACCATTACTTATCCATGTAGTGACCATTATTTATCCATGTATGTAGTGACCATTATTTATCCATGTAGTGACCATTATTTGTCCATGTAGTGACCATTATTTATCCATGTAGTAACCATTATTTATCCATGTAGTGACGATTATTTGTTCATGTAGTGACCATTACTTATCCATGTAGTGACCATTATTTATCCATGTAGTGACCATTATTTATCCATGTAGTAACCATTATTTATCCATGTAGTAACCATTATTTATCCATGTAGTGACCATTATTTATCCATGTAGTAACCATTATTTATCCATGTAGTGACCATTATTTGTCCATGTAGTGACCATTATTTATCCATGTAGTGACCATTATTTATCCATCTAGTGACCATTATTTGTCCATGTAGTGACCACTGTTTGTCCATGTAGTGACCATTATTTGTCCATGTAGTGACCATTATTTGTCCATGTAGTGACCATTACTTATCCATGTAGTGACCATTATTTATCCATGTATGTAGTGACCATTATTTATCCATGTAGTGACCATTATTTATCCATCTAGTGACCATTATTTGTCCATGTAGTGACCACTGTTTGTCCATGTAGTGACCATTATTTGTCCATTTAGTGACCATTATTTGTCCATGTAGTGACCATTATTTGTCCATGTAGTGACCATTATTTATCCATGTAGTAACCATTATTTATCCATGTAGTGACCATTATTTGTCCATGTAGTGACCATTATTTATCCATGTAGTGACCATTATTTGTCCATGTAGTGACCATTATTTATCCATGTAGTGACCATTATTTATCCATCTAGTGACCATTATTTATCCATATAGTGACCATTATTTATCCATGTAGTAACCATTATTTATCCATGTAGTGACCATTATTTGTCCATGTAGTGACCATTATTTGTCCATGTAGTGACCATTATTTGTCCATGTAGTGACCATTATTTGTCCATCTAGTGACCATTATTTATCCATATAGTGACCATTATTTATCCATGTAGTAACCATTATTTATCCATGTAGTGACCATTATTTGTCCATGTAGTGACCATTATTTATCCATGTAGTGACCATTATTTATCCATCTAGTGACCATTATTTGTCCATGTAGTGACCACTGTTTGTCCATGTAGTGACCATTATTTGTCCATGTAGTGACCATTATTTGTCCATGTAGTGACCATTACTTATCCATGTAGTGACCATTATTTATCCATGTATGTAGTGACCATTATTTATCCATGTAGTGACGATTATTATGTTCATGTAGTGACCATTACTTATCCATGTAGTGACCATTATTTATCCATGTATGTAGTGACCATTATTTATCCATGTAGTGACCATTATTTATCCATGTAGTGACCATTATTTATCCATCTAGTGACCATTATTTATCCATGTATGTAGTGACTATTATTTATCCATGTATGTAGTGACTATTATTTATCCATGTAGTGACCATTATTTGTCCATGTAGTGACCACTGTTTGTCCATGTAGTGACCATTATTTGTCCATGTAGTGACCATTATTTGTCCATGTAGTGACCATTATTTGTCCATGTAGTGACCATTATTTATCCATGTAGTAACCATTATTTATCCATGTAGTAACCATTATTTGTCCATGTAGTGACCATTATTTGTCCATGTAGTGACCATTACTTATCCATGTAGTGACCATTATTTATCCATGTATGTAGTGACCATTATTTATCCATGTAGTGACCATTATTTGTCCATGTAGTGACCATTATTTATCCATGTAGTGACCATTATTTGTCCATGTAGTGACCATTATTTATCCAAGTAGTGACCATTATTTATCCAAGTAGTGACCATTATTTATCCATGTAGTAACCATTATTTATCCATGTAGTGACCATTATTTGTCCATGTAGTGACCATTACTTATCCATGTAGTGACCATTATTTATCCATGTATGTAGTGACCATTATTTATCCATGTAGTGACCATTATTTGTCCATGTAGTGACCATTATTTATCCATGTAGTAACCATTATTTATCCATGTAGTGACGATTATTTGTTCATGTAGTGACCATTACTTATCCATGTAGTGACCATTATTTATCCATGTAGTGACCATTATTTATCCATGTAGTAACCATTATTTATCCATGTAGTAACCATTATTTATCCATGTAGTGACCATTATTTATCCATGTAGTAACCATTATTTATCCATGTAGTGACCATTATTTGTCCATGTAGTGACCATTATTTATCCATGTAGTGACCATTATTTATCCATCTAGTGACCATTATTTGTCCATGTAGTGACCACTGTTTGTCCATGTAGTGACCATTATTTGTCCATGTAGTGACCATTATTTGTCCATGTAGTGACCATTACTTATCCATGTAGTGACCATTATTTATCCATGTATGTAGTGACCATTATTTATCCATGTAGTGACGATTATTTGTTCATGTAGTGACCATTACTTATCCATGTAGTGACCATTATTTATCCATGTATGTAGTGACCATTATTTGTCCATGTAGTGACCATTATTTATCCAAGTAGTGACCATTATTTATCCATGTAGTAACCATTATTTATCCATGTAGTGACCATTATTTGTCCATGTAGTGACCATTATTTGTCCATGTAGTGACCATTATTTGTCCATGTAGTGACCATTATTTGTCCATGTAGTGACCATTTTTTATCCATGTAGTAACCATTATTTGTCCATGTAGTGACCACAAATTATCCATAAAATTGATAACCAAGCAGTTATTTTCTTTTGTTATGATAAAAAAGTTTACTAATGTCTTTACAAAAATATACAAAAAACCAGTTACACTTGATTAGAAATTAGTCAGTTTCACTAACCACATAACAGAATCAGGTCAGTTATGTAAAAATATCAACTAAAAGACACAAACACTCTATGTCTACAAATAAGAACCTTTCCTCAATAAAAAGAATACAATAAAACATACTACATGAATAAAGACAATGAGAATCACACAAGCTCTTTGACAATATTACTAAAATATGTCTAGCTTAGATGCTAGATAACTGCCTAAGACAATAAAAATGTACAAATTTACAAAATTTAAAGTTTGGATAGTCATAAACTATTGTTTAAGTGATTAATAAAAAATGTAATGTCTAAGTATTTTTTAAAGCTTTCATTAAATTTCAAGATTATGTAAATTGTAGCATACAAAGTTTTTATCTTAAAATATTTCCCCTAGAAGATGTAATTGACTAAAAAAAAATGTCTTGCTGGCATTCTATCTTTATACTTCAGACTTATCAGTTTCTATGTATTAATCTGTCAGAATTATTCACTGCTTAGTTTTTAATACAAAATTCTTTATGTCATGACATCAGTAAACTTTTTTAATAATAATAAAAGAAAATAACTGCTTGGTTATCAATTTTATGGATAATTTGTGGTACACACACACACACACACACACACATATATATATATTAGGTTAGTTCTAGTAGAGCTTAAAGCTTATTTAGGAATTTTTGGACTAGTTAGGAGATTGTCAGACTTACCTAATGGCAATAGTCCAAAACTGCAATATCTTGGAAATAAATAAATAGACACATATAAAAACTTATCACACTATTGAAATATTTCGATCAAAAATGACCTTTGTCAATCGAAATAGAGAAACTGAAAAGACCTGTTTATTTATTTATTTCTGTCTAAGTCTGTCAGTCTCCTATCTAGTCTGAAAATTCCTATGTACAGACAGAATAATTAACTTTTTTGAGATCAATAATAATAAAATAGAAAACACAGTATATAAAAAACCAACTTCCAACAATACTACAATGCATAAAAAAATCTAACACCCCTGTACACACAAAATTAACATTTAACATGATAAATAAAGCAATAAAATACACAGGGTAAGGAGCAAAAATTATATGAAAAATTAAACAATAGCAATAGAAAATGGATATAACAAACAACTTATAAAAATATATACAATAAAATTACAAAAAAACTTAGCCGTACCACAACACTACAACCAGAACTCAAAAACAAAAATAAAAAACCCTGCATAAAATATAATTACACAAGAACAAAATAGAAAAAATAAAAGTATATAATACACTGATATTAGTTGCTGCAACTTCCCCTAACTATGAATAAAACATGGTCGGCTCCCTTCGACTCACAATTTTACACTAGTTTTTCGAGATCCCTTCCACAATTACCCCTCTTGTTTCATTTTTCATTCTCAACAACTCTGAAACCTGCACATTTTTGTGTGATAGTGCCACTGTTACATCAGCAATTATTGCCTTTTTTTAGAAACGGATCCTAATACTTCCGATGCTCTTGAACATTTCTTTAAGAACAGGTTTAATGACAACATAAACATAACTTTTAAAAGGTCTTGTTAATTTTTCTGCTGTAATGGAATGCCTATAGTCCTTTCACCCCAAAGTGTTATATATACACATTACACCTTACCACAGAATGCGCATGATTTGAAAATCGATAGAAATCCAATATTGATGTGTACTCATATTCATAATACATCAATCAAATAGCATATTTTAATACTGTTCGCCTTGATATGTATGATAACTAAAGTGCAATATCAGTGTTAGTAAAAAGAACTAAACACCATTAATATCTAATTCACAGAAATGGACACAAATCACATAAATCGATAATATATGGGTAACACAATAGAAAATCAAATTGAAACAATATAAAAAAGGAAATAGAAATTCATGATACTCATAAATATAAATGAGATTCTTTAAATAATCAAAAAAGCGAAAGACATTGTAGCTTTGAAAACAAATCAACCTAAATATAATAAGTAGCACAACAAAAAACATTATACAAACTTTAAGCACCAGGTATGTGAAAACTAAACTAAATATATTTTTTATTTGCTAAGCAGACTTCATCTTGAAAGTATGTTAAAAGTATCTTAAAACAATGTAATAAAATACAAGTGTACATTAGTAGAAAAGGAATTTTATATATGAAACAAAAGATAAATGCATTCAAAAACAGTAATACACATTTTAATAATAAAAACAATGTCATTTCAACAAAATAAATTAACATGGAGGTTTTATGCAACTTGTTATTGGAAAGAACCCTTCTAGAAATTTTATTTGTCAAATACAAATTTTTCCTCTGCAAACTTTATAACTTTATACACTATACACTATAAAAATTATTTTAGAATATTGTATAAAATCAATTTAAAAAGAATAAGTTTAATATGATGTGACATCTATAATCATGCAAGCCATTTTTAAGTAATGTGCTGTAACTGCATATGTTTTGAAATAAAACTTCTTTACTTTACTTTAGCCAATGCCCGCACTTGGCTATTGAACCATTCGTTGTCGAGCCTCCCAGTAACAATTGATTCTGGACAGCTGGTCGTCCAGCTCAGGGCAGGTTGAAATGCGGTCCCCATTCAGGACACCATCGAGACAAAGCGGGCATATATCAGATTCTGCTAGGCCAAAACGATAGAGGTGGACCTGGAGATTGTTGTGTCCTCTCAGGAGTCGAAAATCACCTATAGCAGTTGTTTTATCACTTGTGGGCACCAGAGGACCGCGACTGCTAAGTGATGCCCACTGTTTTAATCTGCTGGCTTCTTCGTGCCCTTGTTTCATGGAGTGTTTCAGGGTTGTATCGATAAGGTGTTTGGCAGAGATGAGGTTGGCTTCTGCGTTTGGTTGTTGCATCTATGCTCCATTTTTTGCTAGGTCTTCTGCTCCTTCGTTGCCTGTGATGCCAATGTGACTTGGAATCCTCTGAAGGCTAATTGACCAGTCATTTTGCAGAAGTTGTGAGATTGCTCTCAGCAGTGGAATATGTTAGAACAGTCTGTTGAAGAGTTGTTGGCTATTGCAATTATGGCGGCTTGGGAGTCTATAAAAAAAACAGCTTGTTGGTGGGTGATGAGTGATATTAATGCAATTAAGGAATTGCTTTACAAATTAAAACTATAAACTAATGTACAAAGAGCAAACTTGATGATATTTAACTTTTAATACATAGCTGCTAAGAATTGACTAGTTAAATTTAAAATAAATTAAAAGAAAGGAAATTTGGTGACTATATTCTCTTAAATCTAATACATAACCATGAGCAATTGCTATTTGAGGGGAAGTTGTATACTTGATACTTGATTTAAAAAAAACACTTTTTTAAAAAATCTTCTCTACTAAAAAAAGGGAACCAATATCTAAGTTTTAAATTAATGAAATCCTTTTTAAATATTTTTTGAAATAATATAATACAGGAAGTTGGTCTCTATTTATATATTTTGTTTTTTTTGATACTGGCATTTCTTAATTTTGACAATTTATCTTTTATGGTATATTTATTGGATAGAAAAACATAACTTTGTCTCTACTTCTGTTGCTGCCACATTAAATACATTTGGAGAATTAAGTATCTTGCCTAGTTCTTTAACATAATCTTCCCTTCTATCTGTTATATGTTCTCCTTGTTGCTTCATTATTTTTTTATGAATGGTGTCTGTAGCAAAAAGATTTCTCACTATTTATGAGGAAAATATGATCTTCCATAGCGACACTGTTAACCCATTCCCTCTTATGGACAAAACTATGTCGTCACTACAAAATGTATTTGGCAGGGGTATGGACTAGGGTTTCTTGATATTGATTTTCGTATTTACTTCAAGGAACTATGTTGTATTTTAGTTGCTCTTGACCACTTGACCCTTGTTAATGTGTTATTGTCTCCATGCTTCAGATAAACACAAGCAACAAATTTCTCATGGCTAAGCCAATGTTTTTGCTTCTCGAAATAGTCACAATAGTGGGAGATATTTATGTTCGTCCATCGCTGTACGTTTTTGGAATGACAGGTGACATAAAGTAGTGTTTTTATTGTCATCTTAGTTTATATCTAACTTGTCAAAGTAATTTTGATTAATTTGAAAAGTTAAGGTATCCAGTCAATTGAATTTAAAAAAGAATTACAAATTAAAAATTTGCTTATATGGCTGCTTGTCTAAAGACGTGAATATTTTTGTTTTCAGAAAATGACTAACTTAAAATCAATTAAGGAAACATCAAAGATCAGTCAAGGATAAAATTAATAGAGTAATTTCCGGTATGTGTAATATTAGCATGATGAATATTAACTCGAATCTTATATCTACATGAGGTTTTCTAACCTAGTTTTTAACAATTATCCTTAATTTTTTATAAACATCAAATAAAATTTCTATGAAATATAAGTACTTAAAATTGATAACAGAAACAACAATAGTAATAATTCTTAAAAATTACTTGTACCTTCACACTTGAGAAAATTTAACAAGGGAAATATACTATTAAAAAAATTGAAATTAAATACTATTTACAGGGTTCCATTTAAAATATTTAAAAAGATAAATTTAAAAGTTAAAATAATAAAGAAGTAGTTTGCCAAATTGTTTGCACAATTTGTTAAAACTTATGTAGGACAAAAAAAGACTTTAAAGCATATGTTTGTATATGTGTGTGTGTGAGTGTAACAACATTTTTAATATGACATTTTATGATTTATAGAAATTGAAAGCGAATTTAGAAACGGACAAACAGGACCAAGACTACAAACCCCATGAAATAATATCTCGGCAAGCTATAAAGCCTGTTGGTCAAAGTCAGCATGATCGCAGAGCAAAGCGGTATAACAGCGCTGGTGGAAATCTAGAAAACCAAAATCAAGTAAGTGTTGAGCAATATGATGTTACAACTCTAATAAGTATTTCTTGTAACTCAAAACAACCTGGAAACATTCATTTTTAACAACCATTATGAAAACAGTTTTGAAAAAAAAACGTTTGTCCAGTTTTAACTGTTGGGTCTTAGAAAATATTTTTTTCATAATATAACTATGTTGTAGTGTTCTTATATGAACGGCTTTCTGCATAAGTTATAGTTTCTTAAAGATCTATAATAGTATATGAAATTTTTTTTCTTACATTTGTCACTTTTTTGTTGTCATATTGTTCAAAACATGAGTTTTTACACAGCTTCATAAAACACAGTTTCATCAAGTTTTTTGACATTAATTTGTAGGAAATACAAAGGTTCATTTTCTTTGATTAGTTCTGCTTTTAAGCCCTTTACACTTGTACTTTCTTTAATAAACATTAAAAAGAAATTGTTTCTTTAATTATTACTCCTGTTTATTTTAAAGCATGATGGTAGGCTTTATATATTTTTTTAATTAAAATTGATTTAAACTCTAATGAAATTTCTAGTGACCCATTCAAAAAATAACTTAATATTTGATTTTCTTATTTACTTTTTAAAAGGCTTTTATTTTCCACAAATTATCATTTTTCAAATCTATTTTATGGTATGTGAGTGTTTTGTTCAAAAGTTATGTTTCTTGCAAGTTGCATTCCTAAGAATTTTTGTTTGAATCAAACTAATATTAAAAATTATGCCTTTTTGTATTACCTTAATTATTCCTGTTAAAAATAAATCTCAATTCAGTCAACATTTTATGTTGCAAAAAATTATCAAGTTAAAGATCTTTTTCGTACTTTGATCAGTGATATTTTCAAAACTGTTTTTATCCTACTTTTTCTTTAGATCCTTTGTTGTTTGCTACATGGATAACACCAATTTAACATGATGCTATAGTTGGTGTCATTTATTTGTTTTGCAACAATCGAGATCTTTCTATGTTTACATACTATTTCGCGATGGCTTGCACTTTTCTCACAATTTCTATTTTATGTTTTCAGAATACTAACAATTTTATAACTACATAACAGCTCTTTATGTAGACCACAAGGTCCTACTCTTCTTTGGTGTTGCATTGTTAACTGATTTGCATGGGTTTTATGTAAAAATGTTTTTTTTATATGTTGTGAATATTTTAAATGTTAAATGTTTTTGGAAAATAGGATAAACATAACAGTTTAAAAATGGCCAAACTAACTTAACAAAACAAATAGTAAAAAAAAAGTTTTTTTTTACTAGAAACAAAGATTGCTTGAAATAACAGAGTGGTTTAACACAGACAACTGCATTTAATATATTCTTTTGAAGAATTCTTTGGAAGTATATAAAGTTTTCTATTAATCTTTCTTTATTTATTTATAAACAATATCCTTATTTATTTATAAACAATATGCAACTTAACAAAGTTAACCGCAGTTAATCCTAACACGGAATTAATTTTAACAGTTTGTGTATAAACTGAAGATGTGTAATTAATTATACAACTCTTCAACAAGTAAATAAAATTACTTGTTACATTTGGTTAAATTTAAATATGATTTTTTATATCCAGAATCTGGCATTCAAGCTCATTATCCTAAAATGCTTACTATTTGTTTGTTAATGTTTAAAGTGAACTAAACTATCTAATTGCAAGGGTACACAATATTGAATACGAGTTATATAATAGTGTTATTTTTTATACTTAAAAAGTTTTTTTTTGTTTGTTCAAACAAAAGAAGATAATATAAAGAAGAACTGAATACTATTTTTCAAATTGCTGAAAATAATGGATATAACAAAGAAATAATAAGAAAGTTATTTAGGAAAATGAAGGCAAAAAGAAATAAAATAAAAAGTCTCACAAAGGAAATATAGAGACAGAAATGGTCTAAATTTACATATACGGGAAAAAAGGTTTATAAATTAAAAAAATTTATACAGAAATATAATACAGAAGTTGGAATAAAAACTAAGAACACATAAAAGAATAAATTAAAGGGTAATATAAAAGGTTTAAATAAGTTCAGTAAAACAGAGTTTATGAAATGCAATGTAAATGTAAAGCAAAATACATAGGACAAACAGGACAAAAATTTAAAAGAGATATTAAAAGATATCTTTAAAAGATATTAAGAGCATTTGAGGGATTTTAAATATGAAAAAAATGATTTGAAATGTGTTACACATTTCATTAAAGATGGCCACACAGCAAGAAATGAAAAATACAATGAAGATTTTACATTATGTTAATAAAGGAAGACGTTTAAATATTTTAGATAATTTAGGAATATATAAAGCAAAGTTAAAAAAGAAAATATAAGAAATGAACAAATAAATACACAGTTGAACGTTACATTTAAAAGTTTGAAATTTTCAAGTAAGATGCAAGGAGCAAGAGTAGGCATGCACCAATAGGAAGCGAAGTCTGTGGGGGCGTGGGTATGGATGGGTATAGAATTATAGGTACCCAACACAGACATATAGTTTAAAAGGTTTACTGTTTGTATAAACTTATATATGATTATAACTATTATATTTGTTAAAAGAAATATACATACAGTAGACCCTCGCTATTTGCGAGGGTTCCATTTTCCGAACTTCAGCAAATACTGAAATCAACTGTATATAGGAAGGGGAGGGTTACATTCCACATCAAAAGTGTTAACATTAAATATACAGTAGCTATTGTGTACACTTATAATACAGTAGGGTATATTTACCTCCTACATAATTACATAGATATTTTTATTGTTTACTTGAGTTTTCCTTCAATCCACAACACTAAAATTCTATTAATTATGTGAGCTCACACAGACAGATACATGTATTCTTCATTGTTAAACAATATCCACTTAATTTTTTAAACACCTTCAGACAAAAATTTTTCAAACACTGTTAATTAGATTTTAAAAAAATGGTTTTTATATTTTGTCTCCAATTTTTTTTAGTTCCTTACACAGTTTTTTGTATGGCGATAGTTCTTCTTCCAGCTGTCGATTAAATTCTAGTGCCCTTTCTAGAGTGGAATCAATTTCAGTAATAGCTGCAGCTAACTGTTTCGCTAAATATAAAATTTCTTCGACATTTTAATTTATTTAAAAGGTCAATTATCCCATTCAACGGCATTATGTTTTTGATTCAACCTGGTTTTTGATCCACTCTGTCCACCACCTGGGGAAAATTCTGATATGGGGCCAGAATTTTATACAGAGGGCCTGGGCTAGATAAAATAAAACATGTGGGTGATTAAACTTTACCTTGTTTTGATTGAGACTTTATTGTCAGTATTAGCCACAAATATATCATAAGTATTATTATTACTAATCCTATAATAGGATATAGTAAATAGCACATTTCAAATTTTGTACTGAAGAAAAGTTCTGAGAAAATCGTGTGTAATAGTCTGTTTATAACAATATATGACGATTCATAGTAATGGTACTGTAATACAAAATAATTCTCAGTTTGTCTGTTTTATCTTGCTTTTTCTTGATAACAAAACTAGATTAATTAAGATGACCTGCTTTGTCCTGACAAAGTAAACCTTCCGGTATTGTAATTAAAAGAGAGCAGGTTTCAGCCGTATTACAAATAAGAGGATAATTTATTTTACTGTGTGGGCTGTTTTTAGAAGTTACATTACTGAAAGTCCCTTCCATCAAATGTAGTATCATTTTTTAAACCAAATTTATTTTCCGCCGTATACTTATTTTATAAATCATAAAAATTATGCAAACCATCTTAGTCTTATTCTCTTTTAAAGAAAATTTATATTGTTTTAGTATATTATTAGTATAATTATATTTTAAAATGAATGATTCAAATGTGATGAATTTTATATTAGTATTATTAGGTAATTCAATGGACAAACACTCATATTCATGGTTTTAGTACTGAAGGCTATTACATTTATTTATTGGCTGTTGAAGAATGTTTAAACTCCCTGATCTGTTAGTGCCCGGTTGAAAAGATAATTCGTACCATTAATTAAATTGAGCGGGCAATTAGACAGATATGGAATAATTCTCACACAGTTCTGTATTTTGACTGGTTTGCTTGTAAGCTTCGATATATAGGAAATTGATATATAGATTGAGTCAATTTAGGTATTTTATTTTGGTTTGAGTTAAAATATGAATATGAATATTATTAATTCATAATAATGAATATGAATATATGAATGAATATTAATGAATATTATATATTATATATATATTATATATATATATATATATATAAAATACGATTTCTTGTTTAATAATTTAAAACAACATAGGTTATTCAAATACAAGAATATTTATTATTTTATATCCAAAGCTTTTCGTTGGCAAACAGTACCAACATCATCAGGAATGAAAATTACAATAATGTCATTATTGTAATTTTCATTCCTGATGATGTTGGTACTGTTTGCCAACGAAAAGCTTTGGATATAAAATAATAAATATTCTTGTATTTGAATAACCAATGTTGTTAAAAAAAAAAAAAAAAAAATATATATATATATATATATTTTTTTTTAATATTATCCATTGTTTTTCCGTTGCACTGACTTTATGAAGTTAATATATTACTATTTTTGAGTAATTTTATCCACCATTAAGTGCAATAATTTTACCTTGAGTGATGAGGCACCTTTCGGTCTTTGACCATTGTCGAATCACTGATTCGACAATGGTCAAAGACCGAAAGGTGCCTCATCACTCAAGGTAAAATTATTGCACTTAATGGTGGATAAAATTACTCAAAAATAGTAATATATTAACTTCATATATATATATATATATATATATATATATATATATATATATATATATATAGATATAGATTTTTTGGACTAGGAGACTGACAGACTTACCTTGGTAAGAGTCCACTCTGTAGTCTTGAAATAGAAACACATAAAATCACTTAAACAATGATATATTTCAACCACACAGTGGTATTTGTAAAATAATTTTATTTCATTCTCTCATATTTCTTTTTGTGTTTTCTCTTCGATTGACAAAGACCACTGTGTGGTTGAAATATATCATTGTTTAAGTGATTTTATGTGTTTCTATTTCAAGACTACAGAGTGGACTCTTACCAAGGTAAGTCTGTCAGTCTCCTAGTCCAAAAAATCTAAATAATCTTTACCAACCAAAACTAACCTAAATATATATATATACATATATACACACACACACACACACACACACACACACACACACACACACACACACACACACATATGTATACTGAATTAAATTCATGTGACTAATTTTAGTATTTTTATTATTAATTTACATGCATAATCAGTGTGTTTATAGCTTGTTTACCTTTAACAAAAATTCAAAATGTATGTTTTTTGTGTATTTCAATAAATAAAAAATTGTTAAATTCTATATTCTTTTAATATTCATATGAAGTTGACTAAAGCTCTTTTACTATTGTTTGTTTAAGAGCTTTAAATCAAGATTTGATTTTATGTTATTCTCATTATTCTCCTGTTTAACCAAAGAAGATCTTTATAACAAAATATCAAAACTGCACCCAAATTGTTAATGTTGAATTGAAAAACAATATATATACTTATTACATATGAAACTTGCTAAGTCATCACGTTTTTGTTAAGATGAGTAAACAAATTACGAAAATAGGCGAGTTGAAGAATAACAAAAATTATGCCTAAGCAATTATAATTGTGAATATAAATTCTAGAACAAAAGTTACTATAAAAGTAGGTATAAACGAAATTAAAAATTATTGTTAGGCTATTTAATGAGTGACATTCATTATGTATGCTTATTTAGCCGCACACTTCACCAGATAATATTAGTGCCATTTCAGTTGACAATAATTATGCTTTTGAATGATTATCATTCTTAGTAATCCAACTGAGTCAGCTTTGATCTTTTGTTTTGCACATCTTTCAAAAATTGCATCATGATTTATAAATCATGGCTGATGTGGTTAGTTTATCAGTTTACTTTGTTTGAAATGTGCTGTGTTATTTCTGTTTTCATTATTTTAGGCATCATTTTTTAAAAATCTTTTTATGTCATTTTCATTGGCCGCAATAAATGGTGGGAATTTTCTTAATCTTGTTTTATACCCTTTTTTGCACTCATCATGGTTAGCCTCATAGGGTTAAATATTCTTTAATTTTAAAAGGAAAAGATTATTAATTTTAACGGAGCAGATTTTTGTAGTGAAATGAATCATGTCAATACTGTTGAATGTCCAACCTATGCTAGAAGTGACTAATTAGCGAGTTTCTACTGTATTTTCTGATTACTGTCAATTGGTTTATTTTAAAATATTATTTTTTAATTTTTTTTTAATAATCGCCAGTTAGTTTTTTTTTAAATATTAGGATACAAATGGAAATAATGAGAATAAAGAGTTACGCCGGTTACAGTGTTACGGAGCTGGTCCAAAGATGGCGGGATTTCAAAAAAAGGAAGAGAAACCAAAGGCTAGTAAAAAGAGGAAGAAAATTCATTATGAGTATGACCCTGTAAGTATGAAATATATTTTCCATTTTATATTATTTAAATTAATTTTAATATATGATGAATATGTTTATCAATAGATAAATCTTACTACAGTGAAACCTGTTTAAGCCGGAATCCATTGGGACCGGTATTTTTTTCCGTCTAAGACAGGTTTCTGGCTTATACAGTAGTAGTGTACTGTATGATGGTAATACCATCACGAAACGTTTGCCGAGTCTATTTTTAGCGTTGGGGTGAGGGTAGGCCGTGGGAATTCTTAGCTATAAGACTATTATTTCTAGTGATCAGCTGTATGGCGCTGTACCAACACCTCATAGATAACAGACAATTAATTGTCATCGTGTCTACATTTGTTCTAATACAGAATTTAATTTAATTATTTATTTCCGATTAAGTACTGACTGTTTATTTCCTACAGAGATAACACTTCAACATATAAAGCAAGTGTATTTAAATCACAAGAAAACTATCACATTTTACCGTCTAAATAAACGTCATTCAACAGGAATATCGGTTATCTTGATTGGCTAATGACAGCCCTTAGCCTGTGCCCTGTGACATCACAAATCGCAAGCCTTATTTTCTAGGTGGTGTTGGCTATGCACACTACAGAAAATGTTAAAACCTACATTACATAATAAAAATCTTACCTTTTAATGCAGCATCCTTTTATCCTTCTAAACAAAACATTTTTAATAGAAAACTATTAAACTAAAACACTTATACACTTGTCAAAAAAATTTAGGAATTAATGATGCAATTTATTAAAAACTATTTTTTCCTCTTACTGTATTTAGGCTAAATACTGTACATAGTAGGCTTACGTAAAAATAAAAGAAAATCAATTAGGCTTGAAAAAATCTAGCATTGACTTTTGTTTTAAAAGGTTAGTTT
Source organism: Prosapia bicincta (assembly GCA_036971475.1). Classification (NCBI taxonomy): domain Eukaryota; kingdom Metazoa; phylum Arthropoda; class Insecta; order Hemiptera; family Cercopidae; genus Prosapia; species Prosapia bicincta. The sequence goes on along the minus strand of JBAIZL010000006.1, from coordinate 42,257,394 downwards.
TACTTGCTTGTGTTTCAGTTATTGTTTTTAGTTGTAACAAATGGTGACGCATTTCCGGGCTGTTAATATGTACCGCGAAATCTTCTAACGCACAAATTTTCACTAAAGCCTCGCCAAATGTTTTTATTTTGTTTTCTACGATTGGTCCGTCTTCAATTTCTTCTTTTTCTACTATTTAGGCATGTTTTTTTGCCTTTTAGAATGTTTGGTCTCTCGCCTTTCAATATGTCAATCAATATGACATCAATTTGTCTAGCCGTGGATGTTTGTAAACCATTCATTGCGTTATCTTGAAGGAAACGAGTGCTGACACATAGCCTATTGTAAATTATGGATGTTTGTATACCATTGCGTTATCTTGTGCATATCAGCAATCCTTAACGTTGTTACAGAGTTCTCAGAAATAAATACGATCTGTTACAATTAAGCAGACCTATCTGTGAATTTTGTTATGGTAAAAAAATATATTATAAACTGTATTTTATCCAAACGGAATTCATTCTAACTTTATATTTTACAGCATGTATATGATCAGATTTTCCGGCTTATCCAGAACTAAGACGTAGTAAATACGTATCACTCATCCTTTTGCTTATTCCGCTTCCGCGTTAGACAGTTTCCGGATTATGAAGGTAATTAACCAGGTAAATTAAATAGGCGATAGTCGGGACTTTTAAAGTTTTCCACGATAGACGGGATTCCGCCTAACACAGGGTCCGTCTAAGGCAGGTTTCTCTGTATAAAGTATTTTTTTTTGGTTTTATATTTTTGATGTACTTTTAATAACTTTGAATTTATAAACAACAATTTGTAATGAAGTAAAGTTTTACCGTTTCATAAATAAAAATCATTGACTTATGGGGAAAATGAATTATGGATTAAAATATCAGAAAGTTTCGTTGATACCTTTATACCTTCTCATATTTATTTCTATAGATTGTGATGAGCATATGTCAGTCTTTTTTGCATCCACTCTTATTTTTACAGCTTCACTTTTCATAATGTTTCTCCAACATCAAGCAGATTGATACCTACAGTTGGAGATAGCATCAAGCATAAGTTGTGTGATGAAAATGTTTAGGTGTAAATGAATAAATGTTCCATAATATTTAAATTTGAATTATATGTAAAGAGCAAATTACAATATTTCTTTGAAAACTGATCTGACACAAAATAAGTGCATAATATTACAGATATGGGTCTTGTACTCACAAATCTCAGTTTGTTTGCTAAAGACTGATTTTATGACATTTTAACTAATTTGAATAAATGTTTTAAAATATAGCTTGTGTAATGAGATGACATTTAATGTAATTGTCATTTAATGTCAACCAAAGCGGTTATGTGGTAGTGTTCGCATGACCTATAATTTATAACAATCCCATATTCTTTTTATTTCTCGTCCAAATGGTGTGGAATTTTTTTCTATTTTCTAAATAAGATAAAAATGTTTACTAAGTGTAAAATAAATTTTACATTTTTCAAAAAAAAACTTTGATTTAATTAAATTTTTTTGATAATAAATTGTACTATAATATACAAAAAATGCGTTTTAATTTTTGAAAACATATTTCTTTTAATTTTGTAATGAAAAAGGATATGTATTTGATCATTTTGACACCAAAAACACAACAATATCTTTTATAGAAGTAGTTACGATTTTTCTCCTGAATGTCTACAAATACACATGTAATAAACTGTGCAGTTTTTTGACACACTCAATATTTTGCTTAGTCCTCAAAGGGTTAAAATATGAAAACTCTTGACTAATAAGTTATACAGTAAGCAACTTGTAGGGGATGCTCCAATAGTGCATGAAGCTAAGTTTTGCCAAAGAATATGACACTGAAATTAAACTGTACTGTAAATAGAAAATGCATTAAATGTGCATAATACGAAAAATAAGGCATATAAAACATTAGAAATAAATAAAGGAGGCGCATAAAACCTTGTTCTAAAAACAACCTATATCAGAAAAAAATATTGTTTTAACTCTAAACAAAAATATAGTATTATTTTTTATTCAAGCTAAGCCAAAGTAGATGAGGTAAGCAGAGCTTAGCACAAGCTTTAAGGTTAGCAAACAGGTGAAACAAGCATTGCACATCGAGGACCATATACATTGACAACATTTATCTAATGTTGCATGTTCTTATCATCTTGAATTCATTAAATAAATCAAACGCATTTAATGAGTAACTGAGTGAAAGTTATTAACTTGGGCTTCGTGAATGAATAATTCTTTAGAAACACATCAGCAAGTAAATTATTAGTATTTACTCAGTTACTCATTAACTACTTACGATTTATTTAATGTTTAAGAGATGAAGATAATTGGAAAGTCAATGCTGAAATAGTCTTTCCGTGAAAAAAAGTTGTTAGTAGTTTAAAACTCTTGAATGATGAAGCATAAAGGTGAATATAAAAGAAACCCTTATTCATTTTATCACTTGAAGCTATTTGCTTTTAAAATGATTATTATCTACCGCCTTATTGTTCCTTTACTGATTAACATGTTGAGTGCTGTGGGCGTGCATGAACGCCCCTGCTCTACTGGCACCTGCGGCAGTAAGCGTTCATGTGTGACGAGCTCTTAATTCATTGGATCAGTGTGAGGTTAGTTGTTGCAGGAAAACATTGAATCGCTTGTCGGTTATTATGATAGTCTTTGTGAAGATTTTGGTGCATTTTTTAAAAAATTTTCATTGCTTTCGGATGGGGGGCTGTTATCGTATTAGTGTTACTTGAAGTGTGTTGTAGAAGTGTTTATTAGTTCTTGTACAATAAATATGGATAACGAGGATGAATTATTAGGAAATGTTTACTGTAACAACATTTTTCAAAGTAGACAATCTCCAATAATTCATCTTCATTATCTATATTCATTGTACAAAAACTAATAAACACTACTATAACACATTTGAAGTAACACTAATACGATAACACAAACCTTAATCTGACAGCAATGGTGGAAAAAAATGCACCAAAATGTTTACAAAGACTGGCAGAATAACTTACAAACGATACAAAATTTTCCATTAATGGCTAACCACACATTGAACCGTAGAATTGAAAAGGGGAGTGGGATGTACATGAAAACCAACTGTCACAAGCACCAGTAGAGCACAGGTGATCATGCATGTCTGCCCTACTTAACGTGTTAAGACTCTCAACTTAAAAACATGGATTACTAGATTGATGTTTTAGTCCATTCTAAAGGTTAATATTTGTTGTATATAATTACATTTCGTAATATGTGTTCTAACAGTGTGCTGGGGTAATAATACTAATGCTTTCACATTATTTTTCTCAACTGTGAAACCAAATATCATCTGTTGATATGCATTTTTATGTTTGAAAAAAAGTTATTTTTATTTACATGAATTTGGTTTACACAGTGGTTTTTGGGAACTAATTTTCTGTCGCTTGTTGTGTAATCATTTTAAATTCACTAATTAAATGTATTGAGTAACTAAATGAAAACTGTTAACTTATTTGATTAATGAAATGACTGTTTCTAAATGTGTCAGCAACTAAGTTAATAGTTTTTACTTAGTCACCCAAATAATTATGACTAATTTAATGTATAAAACAAAGGATACATGCATTGCATAAGTTTATGGTATTGGTATAATTGGTTATTACCTTGAATTTCTTGTGAAATAACAGTAGTAACCAAAGGTTTTTATTAACTATATCATTTTATTCCTTCTACAAACTGCAAATCAGTTAACTGATTTCAGTTGTAAGAATCATTCCACTACATGTAATTATCAATAGGTTTTATTATTTGTTTTTAACAAAGCTGGAAAAGCTAGCATAGCTGTTTTGGTCCAAATTTACTGTTGGAAAAATCTTAATAATTTTAGAGAATAATCATTTAGGCCAGAGTGCCTAAATCTGTAAGAATTTTAAACAAATAAAACGAATATTTTAAAATAGGAGAAAATGAATGAAAGTAGGGTAAACTAGGCTATAAAATTCAGGCTATAAAATATAAAGCTATATTTGGATGAATAAAGTTGCGAGAACCTAGTTGTTTATAAAATCTTTCAACAGGGGCAAAAAAGGCGGCTTGATTTTAATCTAGAAGACTTCCTAAAATAAGACAAGGCATTAAATGAGTTTCGAGAAATATAAATAAATAAATAGTTTTAACAAAATTTGAAATTTAAAAACAAAACATCTTTTAAAGTAGAAGGTTCTAATAAAAGTTAAAATATAATCATCAAAATAAAACCAAAGTGTAATTGAGGTCATGAATAAACAAGCTCGTTACTAAGACTATCAAAACTCTTAGGTTAATTAACGGGGTTTACACAGGGACAATGACGATTCTGGAGAAGAAAGCGTGTGTGCTAAGCCTTACTTAACGAAGCCATCAAAGAAATCGGATGTGTTGTATTAAGCTCTTAAAGTTATGAGTCTTGTAATGAAACAAATTTTGTTTACTAATTTTGCAAAATAGTGATTTTTGCAAAAGTAAAGTGTTAAAAAAATTTAAATCTTGTTATAACTCCTGTCACTGTCTATATCACATTTCTATAGGTTTGAATATTCCTTTACTCGTACACAAACCTTCGTGCTGGTGTTTCAATAGCTCTCCATGTTTCCTTATGGTGGTATTTAAACAGCGCTAAAATTACTATATTTAGTGCAGTCAACTAAAATTTAAATGAACCAAAACTACTCATCATAAACTGAAGAAACATTCAGGCTATCTTAATTATCATATATTACTCTTTCAGTGAAATTTTAAAAAAATCCTCAAATGAAATAAAATAAATCAATTCTACTGATTGTTTACTTTCAATGTTTAGTAAGCACATTTTCACTCCCTCAATTTGACTACTGTCAGTATCGAATGCTATAACTGTCAATATTATTACCACCATTACTAGTACTACGTATGCCTAAGAACGTATAGGCGTTCTTATACATTTCCAAGAATTTAATGCTTATACTACGATTTAACTCATATTACTAAGATGACATGAATCATACGTAATCTGGCAGGTATGTGACATAGGTGGCATTATAATTATGAACTAAGTTTGGTGTTCTTTCCTGTCAATAGCTCAGTAATGAACATTTCTACGTGATGCTATAACACCACCACTAATACATTTTCAAACAAAATATCATTTTTCCTGTTTTGTAAAAATGGTGTTTTAAATTTAAAATAATACGAGTATAACCTATTTTTATAGATACAATTTTTTTATACCTTTTATGTTGTTTTTAAAAAAAATATTGCCTTAATAATTTATGATACACTATCTTACACAGCTATGTTAATCTGCTAAACTGCTGAATCCAAATTGCAGTCAATTCTGTTATGCAGATTTCATCTTTAGCAGGACTAATGTGTTTGAGGATTGTATTTCTGTTTAATCTATTGCCAAATTTCTATTGTTTATTTTAATTAATTCTTACCTAATTATTAAATAAAATTTATGTAATGTATTTATACAATTTTTATACCCTTTATTACTTTTACGAATGAAGTATTTATTGGTCACAAATTCCCATTTCATTTCAAGTATAAACTATTATAAATTAGGTAATATCTAGTACTTTAAAATTTGTTTTATAATACTTCAATTTTGGAATATTCTAATTTTTGTTATCTAATGTACAGCTAGCAAAGTACATTTGTCTGAACTGTGGACGAGGGGATGCAGAGGACACCATGCTATTATGTGACGGCTGTGATGACAGTTACCATACATTCTGCCTTATGCCACCTCTTCAAGAAATTCCTAAAGGTAATTTGTTTTCAACATTGTTTAAAATTTCTACAAGTATATGGAGTTACAGATTTTTAAGATGTACTGTTAATTTAGTATCTCAATCCTTTGCACGCGACGTAAGAAATTGCCAATTCTACTAAAGCACTCAAGGTTTTAACATAACATTAGATAATCTTCATAATTACAGTTAAAACAGGCTAGAAATGTTTATCATATACAATAGTATTCATGAAGAAAAACAATTTTTTTTAAAGTAAATTATTTTTATAATTAAAGGAATACAAAATTGACATATATAAAATAAGGTAATGTGTAAATAATGACATAATATATAAATAACGTAGGTAAATAAGTAAGCAAAAAATTTCAAGTGCTTGCTGCCTCGTAGGTGAGCAAATATATCTGCTAGCCGCGTACAGGCTTCCCACAGAATGACTGTGCATACGATGCTTGAGCAAAAACGCATCTTCATGTCTACCAACAGCTGAAAAGAGTCGTACAACTAACACGAATCTCAAACACTACAGAAACATTCTAACACATTCTATTGAAGTATTTTTGAGCATTACTTAGTATAATGCTTTCTTATAGGCAATAGTGAAATATTCTGCTTAGCAATGTGAAGTAACATCTATAATTAGAGAAATATTCCGTACGAAGGGTTAAAAGAAAGAGTTGTTTCAAGCTATCTTGACAGATAAAACCTAAAATATTTACAAAAACCTTTAGGAATGTTCTTTAAAATTCTTAGAAAGAATTTAAAAATATTTAAGAAAAAGTTCTCAACCAGAGCATAGTAAGAAATAATAAAAAAGTAAAATAAAATATGTAGTGTCAAGAATATGTTGTATCTCAAATTGATTTATGATTAGTTATAACTCTAAAAAAAAGAAATCAACAAATATATTGATAGTAAAATATTAAAAATAAGGTTTTGCATGTTAATAATTTTGTTGAGAAAGAGGGCAATATAAGTCTGTTTTTTATGCTACAGGATGACTAATTATTAAGAAAATAGGATAATCTAAGAATATTTAAAGACTTCTAAGTTGTAAATAGAAAGGATAAATTGAACTCTTTCTTTTTTTTACATGAATCCTGTCCATTCTTGTTTGCTAAAGTCTGTTGCATGGTTTGCTAAAGTCTGTTGCATGGTTTGCTAAAGTTTATATTCCAGTAAAGGTGTTTATTTATTTGATGTAGGAGACTGGAGATGTCCGAAATGTGTAGCTGAAGAGGTTAGTAAACCTACAGAAGCATTTGGATTTGAACAAGCACAGAGGGAGTATTCTTTGCAACAGTTCGGTGAAATGGCCGATCAGTTTAAATCAGACTACTTTAACATGCCAGTACATGTAAGTATTTCCGTTTTTAGATTTAAAAAAAAAAATGATTCAGATTATTTGGAATGTTATATTTTAGGTTCACTATATTTGTTTTTAGAACATATGTTTGATTAATCCTTATGTTTTTACATCCTTACACAAAAATATTGAGTTTCCGCCTTTAACCATGCTTTTAACACTTTGGATGTGGTCCTGTAAAACATGAAAAATGTCTAGAAGCTAAAACATATTGTTCTTAACAAAATTTTCAGTGTTGTGTAAAAGACATGCTGTGGGGAAATTTGATGATTTATGCTAATGAAAGGGGGATTTGTAGGTTGAATTCAATTTTTCATGGTGGACACAGGCATTCTATGATTACTTTAAATTTAAGTTTTTCATGTCACAAAAGGCTGTGTTACTTTATACTTAAGAAATGGTTTTAAATAGTAAACAATAAACTATTTACAATATGTATAACCTTTTCCTTTGTTTATATTTTTTTTTAGGTATGGAATTTTTTGGAGTATTTTATTGTTCTTATTTCGGTACAAGCAGAATACACTTTAGTGCTTTGTTAATTTTTATGTCTTTTTTGTATTGCATACTTATGTTTGTTTTTTGAAACATTTTAACGTTTTCCTCATTCGTTACAAGTTTGTGTTCAGTGCTATTGATTATCCCTTGTCATTAGCTTTGGAAACAAGAGCTCTTTAATTGTTTTATACCACATTTTTTATTTCAATTGGGTAATAAGACATCATTTGCCTTATTTATTATAGTGGTGGGTAATAATATTCATGTTTGGTTATACCTATTAGTACCTTTAATAATTGCATCGTATCATACTGCTGCTAGACTGTCATTGTGTTCAAAGTATTTCTGCACTACACAGTCTCTAAAACACTTACCTGCATTGTAAAATATCAATAAGGGTGTAATGTTTTATACAGAACATAAAATCATCCAGTTCTTAAAAATAAACTGAAACTAAGTTTCTTAAACACTGCCAGAAAGAAGTGAATTTGTAAATAAAAAAATTGTTTGTTAGAGCTGGGAGCTCTGACAAAACAAACAACAAACATAAGTTTGTTGACATCATCCGATTCAACTGATCCAGGTGGCACGCCAGTGAGCAATTAGAATTATACTTGTCTACAGTCATCCTGTTAAACCATTATTACTTTGTTATAATTAGTCAAATTTATACATTAATAAAATAGAAGTGCTGTTGAAGTAACACTAATAAGTGTATGAAAACATTCTATGAACGGTTTTGTAATATTTAGTTTAATTTTCTAGCTCGTTCCTACATCTTTAGTTGAAAAGGAGTTTTGGAGAGTAGTATCATCAATTGATGAAGATGTGACGGTGGAGTATGGAGCTGATCTTCATACAATGGACCATGGTTCAGGGTTTCCTACCAAGAAAACGGCCACACTTGGAGATTATGAGGTATTTTAAAGTAAAATTAGTTTATTTTAAAAATTTGACATTTTTCTGTAATTAAAAAAAAACTCTGGAATATTTAATAGGGGCAAATGAAATAATTAAATGAATAATGTCATCTATGTTTTACCACTGAAAATAAAAAAAATTAATTTAACTTCAAAAGTTTTTGTATAATTAAGAACATTGGTAATTTCTTTGTCGTAAATCTATACTTTACAATTTATTACTTTCTTATTATTTTAAATCATATGCTTTTTTGTTAACAGCACCCTCTTATTAAAAAATACGCAGAGTCCAGTTGGAATTTAAACAACTTGCCAGTTTTAGAGGGTTCTGTACTTGGTTACATCAATGCAGACATATCTGGCATGAAAGTTCCTTGGATGTATGTAGGCATGTGCTTTGCTACATTTTGTTGGCATAATGAAGATCACTGGAGTTACTCTATCAACTACCTCCATTGGTAAATAATGCACTCATTTTGATTGTTGATTTATCTGTTGTATTTTATTGATATGAAATTTCTATTTTCAGTTTGTATTCCATTTTCTTTCAAGGTGTATAAAGAAATATTTTTAGATCAAATTCATTTACCCTCATTGTTTGTAGTATAGTGTATTTTCATATTTTAATAGTGTGATAAGTTTTTATATGTGTCTATTTATTTCCAAGAGATTGCAGTTTTGGTCTATTGCCATTAGGCAAGTCTGTCAGTCTCCTATCTAGTCCAAAAATTCCTATATATATATATATATATATATATATATTTTAATGTAATTTATCAACTTCATATATGTGTGTGTGTGTGTGTGTGTGTGTGTGTGTGTGTGTGTGTGTGTGCGTGCGTGTGTGTGTGTGTGTGTGTGTGTGTATAGGTTAGTTTTGGTTGGTTAAGATTATTTAGATTTTTTGGACTAGGAGACTTGACAGACTTACCTTGGTAAGAGTCCACTCTGTAGTCTTGAAATAGAAACACATAAAAGCACTTAAACAATGATATATTTCAACCACACAGTGGTCTTTGTCAATCGAAGAGAAAACACAAAAAGAAATATGAGAGAATGAAATAAAATAATCCATATTATTGATTGACAAAGACCACTGTGTGGTTGAAATATATCATTGTTTAAGTGCTTTTATGTGTTTCTATTTCAAGACTACAGAGTGGACTCTTACCAAGGTAAGTCTGTCAGTCTCCTAGTCCAAAAAATCTATATATATATATATATATATATATATATATATATACTTGATATTTTACGTTATCCATTGTTTTTCCGTTGCTTCATAAAAAACTTCATATATATATATATATATATATGATTAAAATTTATAATTAGTTGTATACATAACTGTTTTTAGTGCAGATGTTTTGTATTTAGTTTTTTCAATGTTGCGCTATGACATCGTTAATATTTCAATATTTAATGTGTCTTATTTTCTTTAATATATATATTATATGAACTTATTAACAAAATTTCAGGGGTGAACCAAAAACATGGTATGGTGTCCCTGGATATTGTGCCGAAAAATTTGAGATGTCTATGAAATCAGCTGCGCCAGAGCTGTTCCACTCACAACCAGATTTACTTCACCAACTTGTTACCATCATGAATCCTAATGTGCTGATGGAAGCAGGTATTAACTAATTGTTACAAATATTAGACATTTTAGAGTGTTTGACTAAATATATTATATATTAATGCAAAACATCAGAAACGTTTTAATGTTATTATTTAACCTAAATAATCAATCATGTTTTTCTAATCAATATTGGAAAAAATCTAGCTTGTGAAGTAATTCACTATTACAAATGCTCCCACATAGTATATTATCCATTATGTCACTGTTGTACTTAGTTTATGTCCACAATAGTATACTCGAGAGGACACAACAATTACTGCTAAAACATAATATTTACCATCTATGTTCTCTTATCCTTTATGTAGGATTGTGGGACAGACTAGCCACATTCACTGAAAGGTATCTTATTGAAAACACAACAATTACTGATATTCACATCTATATTCATAATAGTCTCATGATATAAAATTTGTCTAGATTCATTTTGTGTGTGTTTATTTAAAGTTTTATTTGTGTGTTTCATAGAGAACAATGTTAGCTATTTTTACTCTAAGAAAACAAAAAGAAAGGAAAAATAATTCTGTCAGAAAAAGTATATTGGATTGAGAATTTACTACATATCTTGGGGATATTTTTAAACACTACAAAGAAACCTGAGATTGAAAGCTTTTAAAGAGCATTTAAAATAATGTAACATAATGAGCTAATTTTTTTTTGACAGGAGTATTTTAAAGCTCAGTATAGTTAAAAATCATTAAAAAAAAGAAATTGTAGTTGTAGATATTTAGAAATATGAAAACAACATGTTTATTTTTATAGTATGAAAATATTTGTTTTTTTTTAAATTTTAAGGAGTCCCTGTTTACCGAACAGATCAACATGCTGGTGAATTCGTAGTAACATTCCCTAGAGCATATCATGCAGGATTCAACCAAGGATATAATTTTGCAGAAGCTGTTAATTTTGCACCTCCTGATTGGGTAATAATAATTTTAAAATTTACAGTTCTAAAATCATTCAGCTTTACATGTTTCATGTAACTCATATTTTCTTGTTGTGTCTTGTACTCTGTAAGCCATCATAAATGTTTTCTTCAGTAATAGAGTAAAAGGCTGAAACAGTTGTTAGCCTTTGATTGTATTACAATATACCGTTTCAGAGGAAATCTGTTATATTTCAATGAAAACAAATCTTTCACATATAAATTGAAAAAGAAATTTTAAGGTTGAAACTATGAAGGAAATTTAAAATATGAGTATAACTGTAAAATTTGCCTAGCTAAATCATTTTAAGATTTATGTTGCAAGTTTTTTATTTCCAATATTAAAGCCCAAGAAAAGATATTGTATAAGTGATTTAGAGTATTGAAAATTGTACCAGAGAAGATTATATGTACTTACCTGATGATCGTGTTGTGTAGTTCAGTTTCCAAGGCGGTTGTTTCTTCACCGTGACTAATTTCTTTTCTTGTACGGTCTCAGTTGAACCTTCATCTTTATTCTTGCCACCATTGCCTTTAGTAGCTCGTTGTAACATTTTAATAATTGTAACATCTGTTATCTTAAATTGTTTACAAAGGAATTTTAACAACTTGGAAATTTTTAATGAGAAATACCAAATCTGTTTCTTCTTGTGATCCAGCTACCCAGTACACAACTCCTTTAGCTTTAATTTTTTTAGAAAGCCTACAATGCTTCTTCCGTTGCAGTCTCTTTCAAGAGAGATTGTGAAAGGTAGCGTGTGTATTGTTTCCATACATTCCAGAACATACTGATCCTTCGACTGGATTAGGCTCGTAACATTTTCAGGAAGATATAAAGCAAGGATATCATCAGAGCACAGTTGATCTTCATTGGGGTACGACTGTGCTTTGTCTAATAGTAAAATAGCCTTCCGAGGCAAATTCTTTGCTTTTAAAAACTTTTCAGTTTTGGGCACAAACTCATTAAAAAACCACTCTTTGGATAGCTCTTTATTCTTCCAATCAGCACTTTAGTTCTTATATGAATCTGGTAAAGTCATCGTAGAAATGTTTTGAAGCACCGATGTCTTTGGTGGTTAATTCGGCTCAGCCGAGTTAATGGAAGCATGAAAATTTGGGACTCGGAATTTCGAGACTCTACGGTACTGTATTTAATTTTAGAATGTAATTGTTTAAACCGATAAAGAGATTGGTTTTGCTTAAGGGAGTATTTGTTAGTACGCAGCAACAATTCTTACCAATATACTTCACTGTGAGAAAGCTGAGATTAAACCGAAAAAATTGAGCCCTACTGATTATTTCCACAATAATATTAACGGTTATACTAAGAAAAGGAGCTTTTTTTATTGATGAAAACAGACAAAACTGTTTTGCAACTGCTGTACCCTAGGTTAGTGTGGCTCATTATACAACAATCAATGTGTTAATGTAATCACTTGTAAATAAATTAACGCTCCTTCACCTCTGTAACATCAAATGCTACATACGGTTTTGCATGTTTTTTTTGGAAAATTTTGATGTCTTATGTGAAAAGTGAAAAAACAATTTAAAAAAATTATTTTTGTACCAACATTTATTTACGAATCTTGAAATCCAAGGTACTGCTTTTTTACCCAGAGGGTAACATATTATTTAAATGTAAAAACAGTGAGAGTGATTTTTCCACATGAAAAACATGTTGAAAAAGAAGTAACAAGAACTTGGTTTTTACTTCGAACCACTTAACTTACTAACCCGAGTTTACTCGGAAAGTGCGTTTGTTATTTAAATTACTAACCCGAGTTAACTCGGAATGTTTTTTCTTCTTGTGCCATGTGTTTCATAAGGCAATTCTGATAAAACATGTAAACGCAGGCATAGATAATGCTTACGTCACATCCTAGACTATTTATAGCCGAGATTAGCTGACATTTGTTTACAATATTAGTACTACTCTTTCAGATGTCCACACAGTTTGGTATTTGACTCTTATTTACAGTAGTCAGTTTATTTGTTCTTATCAAAAGTTTTAGTTTATATGCTCGTTAGTTTACAATAGTTAATTTAATTTTATGCTTGCATCTTTTACCAAATATTTCACCCCGTTTCTAAATTTGTTTCGTCTTCAAGCCTATATGTCCTACCTCAACCCCAACACCCATTAGACTAACAGGGCTCTTCAGAGATAATAATACAAACTGTCAAAAAAACAAATCCAACTAAATGATGTGTAATTTGTGCCCACACACCTGATGTAAACAGAGAAAAACATAAGGAGAGAATCTAGATATTTCTATCCTGACTGTGATGTGGTATTTTGTGTTCCACCAAGTCTCAAATTTTACCATACTCTTGCAAATATATCTCACCATTTTTACAATTTTTAAGTATATTTATGTAGATTATTTATTGATGAAAGCGTATATATTTAGTGGGTATTTTTTGTGTGTAAATGCATTAAATAATTTTTACAAGTGTAAAAGTGAAACATTCATCGTTTTACTGTCAAACTACATTCAAACGCAGTAATATTTGCATACGTAAGTTACATTTTTCTGTGTACAATCACTCCAAACTTCTAGCTTACGTGCATGAATAAAATTGTGTTATATAATATAGTGTTTAAATAACTATTGCTTGTTATTTATCGTAAGTTAAGATAATTTTTTCGATTTCAGAATTAACTCCGGTTAATATTTATGACAGCTATTTTACCCCTTTTTATACGAAAAACAATTTTAAATGAATATAGTTCTAATGGCATGTAAAGAGGGTTAGAAATTAACAAAAAAAAATATTTTTTGGGAAGGAAATGTGAAACAAATTTGTAAGTTAAGTGGTTAAAATAATGTTATTTGCTGAACTCTAGGCTTCACTTGCCTTTTTTCATTTAAATATTTTTATGTTTTGATTCAGTTGACATTATCAAAACCTAATGACTATATGTCTATTGGAAAATAACTGATAATTGAAAAAATGGTAGTCAACTAGTAACAAAGTTTTTGTAGCTTTTGCTCATGCCTGATATGTTTCAATGTTGATTATTGTTTTCAGAGTATGAACAAGTTTTGATACACACCCTTTAAAATAATGTAAAAACTATATATAGATATTTTTATAAAATTATATGGGACTTTTGACATTTATTTCAGTTAAATATAGGACGTGAGTGCATTACCCACTATGCTAATCTACACAGGTTTTGTGTATTTTCACATGATGAGCTTGTATGCAAAATGGCTGTTAATCCAGATAATTTAGATCCAAGAATAGCAGCAAATACGTATGAAGACATGCTGGTAATGGTTGAGGCAGAAAAGAAACTAAGAAAATCTCTTTTAGAATGGGTAAGGTTATGTATGTTAACATTAATCTTAGTTTACTTTAATTTCTCTGACTTTATCAAAATAAAAGTTACAAAACAATGTAAAATTAATACACAAATTATAAAATCGTTGTTGCCATATGTATTGGCAATGAAAATTTTAATTACAAACCAACATGAAACAAGATAATTACATTGCTAGTAATGGCATAAGTGGAATTTTTTTTTATATATATTTAGGGACCGAACCAATTTCGAGTCTGATTCTAGATTTCGTTGGTTCCACCAGTATCGATGATTTATCAAATCTTAGTTCTCCATAGTTTTTTATTTTTAATAATTTAAAAAAATACAACAAAATTATAGACAGATACAAAGACAATATAAATATATACCATTCTTTTTTTATGTTATCACAAGTTTTTTTCTTAAAAAAAATTTTAAAATAAGGGTTTGAGAATTTAAAATAGTCAAGGATGTAAAAAATGAGCTGATGTGTGCATGTATGTTCAGAAGAGCTCTAAGCTTTTTTGAGATTAATTACAACAAAATAATGAATAATTTATATATGAAATATTAATAAAATAATTTGTCAATTCAAATAAAATTCAAACGTGATAAATTAAATAACTTTATAGACGAATTAACACTCAAATATAGAATCAAAAAAGCACAATGAACCATAGTACTACCATGTAACATTAATCATAATGCTGAAAAGAAACCCAGTAGTAGCCTAGGCATATCATATCTCTCCAGTGAGCTTGAAAATGAAAACGCACATCTCAACAAGCTAGATCACTAAATAAAACTGCAGGAAAACAGTGTTATATGAATTATTATGTGTATATAAATGTATTATTGTTACTTTTTTTTAATCACAAGTATAGCAAGTTAAACATTCCATATACTATAATAACAACTCGTATGATACTAAACTAATTAACTCATAAAATAAGATTATTTAATTTAGTATTTTAAGAAGTTTTATTGTTTTGATAATGCTAACACTCTATGTAGGCAAAAGCAATTAACTGTAATAGTTTATGGATTCATTGCTGTACTTGTAGAATTATATCAACAAAAGTTGTATATGTTTAACCTGGTTTTAAATATTTTAGGGCGTTTGTAATGCTGAAAGAGAAGCCTTTGAATTGTTACCAGATGATGAACGTCAGTGTGAAGTATGCAAAACTACTTGTTTCTTATCAGCAGTTAC
Organism: Prosapia bicincta; assembly: GCA_036971475.1. Classification (NCBI taxonomy): domain Eukaryota; kingdom Metazoa; phylum Arthropoda; class Insecta; order Hemiptera; family Cercopidae; genus Prosapia; species Prosapia bicincta. The sequence goes on along the minus strand of JBAIZL010000006.1, from coordinate 42,241,775 downwards.
TTGCAGCTGCAGTGCAACTCAACTTGTGTGTATAAAACACTACACAAGTCTTTGCAAATGCCCTCCCGAGAAACATGTGTTGAGGTTAGTATTGGCAACAAGTTTGTGTATTGTTTATTACTCCTAACGTAATCCTTGTGTTTATTACACATTTCCTTCAGGAGATCATTTAAGAAGACATAATTAGATCTGTATATTTTCACCTAGTCTTACCATATATTTTACATGTATACACAAATGTGTTGAAAATAATCCTGCATTATGAATTTATATACTTCAACAATTTGTGAAAATTTTTCAAAGTATTTATATTTAAGGATAAAATGAGTCAAGGGGTTTTCAACATTTCCAACTGGATATTTAAACAAGCTCTGATCTTTTTACTATATTATATTTTGTGGGGACTTTGTGCATGCTGATATGATCAACGTTTATCTAACTTGACATAAAATATATATATGATTATGACACTGTTGTACAACGATGTCAAGTGATGCATCTGGTGATTAGATAGCAATGTAAGTGACAACAGTGGAAACGGATTATGGAAGCGTTTACAGACGGTCAGGCTTGCAACGCTTTTTTACTTGTTACAATTGCATCAAATTTTTATTCGTGGCATTATATATTTGGAAAAATTACAATCTAGTGTAAAACAATGAAAGATTAGACAATAATGATTTTTTTCATAAAAGTTTAAAAATTATCATGTCAACTTGTTACTTTAACCGTACTATTATTAGTTTTTCTATTAAATTATAAACACATGGTACAGTGAAACCTGTTTAAGCCGGAATCCATTGGGACCAGCTTTTTTCCGTCTAAGACAGGTATACCAGCTTATATAGTAGGTATATATTGGTTAATATCTAGTTTCAAGTAATCAATATTTACACAAATCACATATAGCACTATATCATAAGCTATAAATCTGTGACATTTGGATATTTATACACATCTGTGGTTCACTTCAGTCTTTTTTTTTCTCTTTCTTGACTGATGAAGATCATTTTTGATCGAAATATTTCAATAGTGTGTTAAGTTTTTATATGTGTTTATTTCCAAGAGATTGCAGTTATGGACTATTGCCATTATGTAAGTCTGTCAGTCTCCTATCTAGTCCAAAAATTCATATATATATATATATCTTAAAAGACGTTTACATGTGTTGCCCCTGACATTTTAAGTTACTGTTTGAATCTTTTCCATTAACTGTAGGTTTCTTTGTATTATCTTATATTTTGAAAATTTTATTCTAAATTTGTCATCCTTACTATTCTACTTTTCCATTTGGTTAAAATGATATTATATTAAATGTCAAGCCAAGGACATTTCTTTGGTTGTCTGGATGAAGGATGGGTAGATTTTCAAACTACTTTATAGATACAGGGTTTTTTTTGAATATATAAACTCACATTTTTGTTGGACAGTCAGCTCAAAACCCAGAATATCAATCAGTTCAAGAATGATCCTTATTAGGAATATGAAGCTTGGGATAGACAGCTTCTTAATGAAGCTCTCTTACTTTTACCTATACCTCATAGTCAAACTGGTTTATTCATTCTTTCTTACAATGTCTACAGTTTTTAATTTGCATGTGTTTCATGGGCTAACCATATCTTTCAATTGAACTTAATAATTAAATTAAATTACTTATATTGTAGAGACCATTATTTCACTATACATTAACCTTTACACATGAGCTTACTCCAGATATGATCCATAATTCCGTATGTTCTTTGTCAGTTCGTGATAGTACTTAGGCCCTTATAAAAGACTTACATTATTGATCTGATTGAGGATGATGTGCATCTCAAATAGAAATAGTGATTAATTTCCTAAATAAAACTTTTGAAGTTATACAATAGCATGTCAATCTTGCCATAATAGCTTTCTTTTTATTTATTTTTGTTTGTAACATAATAAATTTCTTCTTCCTCTTTGTAACTGATGATAAGCCAAATATAATGTTTATGATATTGACTTCCGGTCTTCTCCAAATTACACCAGAGTTTAGAGTTTGATGCCACTAACACTTTACTGAAAGTGGTTTGCATATTTGGATATATAAAAAAATCTGGCTGTTGGTGTTTGACAATCTGGACATAGAACAAGGGTATTTGCAGAAGCACACAGACATGTATCATTAACGACTTGAAAGGTGTGATTACTTTGAGAGAGATCTATATCAGCTTTGAGAAGTTTCAGTAAGAGGTTATAGCCATTTCTGAATAAAAAATGCATTGTATAATGGTCACATAAAAAGCAAAAATTAGCAACTGCCTCCCTATTATTTATTTTTGAAAAACCCATGGTCTTTTAACATTTTTTTTTGCTGTTTACCAGTATGTATCATTTGGCTTACAAGTACCAACTCTCTGTCATTTCAGGTTTTTGGAAACTCGAGTATCTTTTGGAAAATGCCTAACTAAAGTAGCTGTTGTGATAACAGAGGTGGTTGTGCTTGTAATGATATAAAAATTACTTAACATGCCCTATCTGATAATTTTTTTCTGCTTCTTCAACTGCAATTCCAGTTGAATATATCAGCACCTAAGTCAGACCAAATTACAATGAGTTAAACAAAAGGACTTAGTTATAATTTGTTATAGACCATAATGGATTTCTTTCTTTGTAAAACTGACAAAAATAACATTATACGCATAAAAGTGTGTGTGTGTGTGTGTGTGTGTGTGTGTGTGTGTGTGTGTGTGCGTGCGTGCGTGAGTGTGCCAACATATTTAATATATCTATATAGTTTTAAACCAAGTTATTGTTTTAGTTCTTATTATGTCATATTTTATAATTATATTTTTTGTTAATAGATATCGTTACACATTGGATGAGTTACCATTAATGTTACAAAACCTAAAACTAAAAGCCGAATCATTTGACTCTTGGGTTACTAATGTCACTAACGCTCTAGACTACACAAAGCCTAAAACATTGGGTAAGATATGTAGTTTGGCTCTTTGTAGATATATGTAATAGTATGAACTATTGAACTAAATATTTATCTAGTGTAGAGAACAAGAATATTATCAAACAAACTCTGTTGAACAGGGAATTTTTGATTGCATAGAAGTTTTATTAAAGAGATTATTATAAGGAGATATGCTATCATTTGCTAAAGAGTATATCCAAAGTCAGTAGCTGCATTAAGAGATTGCCCCCCCCCCCAGTAAAAAGAAATATGGGGGCTCCCATTAGTAAACATTTTAAGATGCAATGCAAAGCCTATAATATTTTCACTTATTAGGCCTATTACATCACTATCGTTGATGACAAAAAAAGTTTTACATTTTAACATAATAAACAGCATAATAACATAAATAAGTCATTGATTAAATCGTGCTGGCCATCTGAACATTATATGAGATTATATAACTTTACCAGTCTTAGAATAATTTTAATTTTTTCCTCAGAGGAAAAAATAATCTGTTTTCTTTTTAGCATTTCACAACACTTCTATAAAACACAAAATATGGAACCACAAAACACAAAAACCGAACAGACAAAATCACTTTAAATTTTAACTGAAATGTTTCAACACCTATCATTAATCAACAAAACTCTGATGTGTGTTATTGAGGGTTCAAAGCCGCCCTGAATAAAACAATTGAGTGAATAGAAAGAATCAAACAATTTCCAGAAAAGCTGGAAACAGAGTATCCAGACAAGACTCATCTTATAAATTTGTAGAATTCAGTTTCAGATTCTGAACTAAAAAAACTAATACAAATTTAAAGATTCTAAAATAAGTAAGAACATATTTCAAACAATTAAGCATAAATAAACATTAAAAGTAAAATTATGATTACGTTTTCTTCTCTAGTCAAGAAATGTAGAACAACATGTTCATTGTATAAAATTATTAAATAAATGTCTACGTTTTCAGATCCTTGTTTGATTTTCAACTTCAAAAAAATTTTACCCTAAAACTGAACTAAATTTGTATAAGAAGAGGAGACAGAAAAAGTCCAGATAATTAAACGTCCTGTTAACTAACATCCAGATAATACACGTTCTACAACATCCAGATAATACACGTTCTACTATAGTAGGCTGTTTTGTGTTTGGAAGTGCCCCCATATTTTATTACTAGACTTTTATTCTGCTACTAAACAAATAAACCAATCTGGAATACAAATAACATTGTTATTCATGAGTCTTATCTTGAGAAAATTATAACAGATGGTGATGATAATAATATAAACCAATGATAATGCAATTACCTGTCAATATAAATATGAGAATAAGAAAATTTCTACAAGATGAAAATAGTCAAGATTGTCAACAATCTAGGTACTCGTGTGAATAGATGATATCAAACAAAAAACAAATCATAACATAAAGATTTCATAATATTGAAATGACTTTTTATCTATCAATGAACATATCTGTAACAACTGTTCCGTTCTATTTATGCTAAAATTATAACTCCTTGATCCAAAAAATATTTATGTTTATCAAGAAAGTTATGGTCAAAGTAAAAATTAAAGAAAGAAAAATCCTATATATATATATATTTTTTTTTTTTAAGGTTAGTTTTGGTTGGTAAAGATTATTTAGATTTTTTGGACTAGGAGACTGACAGATTTACCTTGGTAAGAGTCCACTCTGTAGTCTTGAAATAGAAACACATAAAAGCACTTAACCAATGATATATTTCAACCACACAGTGGTCTTTGTCAATCAAAGAGAATACACAAAAAGAAATATGAGAGAAACCTCGTTGAGATTCTCTCATATTTCTTTTTTGTGTTTTCTCTTTGATTGACAAAGACCACTGTGTGGTTGAAATATATCATTGTTTAAGTGCTTTTATGTGTTTCTATTTCAAGACTACAGAGTGGACTCTTACCAAGGTAAGTCTGTAAGTCTCCTAGTCCAAAAAGTCTATATATATATATATATATATATATATATATATATATATATTTTGCTTTTATATATATATATATATATATATATATATATATATATATATATATTTTGCTTTTTTTTTCTTAAAGAATATATATATATATATATATATATATATATATATATATATATATATTCTTGATATTTAACATTATCCATTGTTTTTCCGTTGCACTGACTTTATGAAGTTAATATATTACTATGTGAGTAATTTTATCCAGCATTAAGTGCAATAATTTTACCTTGAGTGATAATACATTTTACATTTTACATAATATATATATATATATATATATATATATATATATATATTCTTGGTATTTTACGTTATCCATTGTTTTTCCGTTGCACTGACTTTATGAAGTTAATATATTACTATTGTAAGTAATTTTATCCACCAATTAAGTGCAATGATTTTGTGTGATGAGGCACCTTTCGGTCACTTGACCATTGTCGAATCACTGATTACTTTTTCTCAATTTTTCTGGTGTGGATATTCGGTCCGTGGTCAAGTGACCGAAAGGTGCCTCATCACAACAAGGTAAAATTATTGCACTTAGTGGTGGATAAAAGTATTTACAATATTAATATATCAACTTCATAAAGTCAGTGCAATGGAAAAATAATGGACAACGTAATATATATATATATATATAGTTTTTAGTGACATTTTGTCTGTTTACTGCATTAATACATGTGTGTAGTATGATTGTTGTGTGACATAAAAGTCCGCAATGACAAGAAGCTGTTTATATTACAGAATTGTGTTATAAGGTCAATCGCTAATGCTCATTGGATTCAATGTAAACCTTTGTCTATAGAGCTTAGAATACCGACAGCCTCTGCACTATAAGTGTATAAGTGTCTTCTCTACAAAAAAAAAAAATGGACCCGTATACGTATCAACAGCTCTGTTCACCATCACTTAACTATATTCAATAACGATTACATTTTCTAAACTACCAAACCAAGAATATTTTTTAGCATTTTTCTTTCTTTAATTTTTACTTTGACTATAACTTTCTTGATTAACATAAATATTTTTTGGATCAAGGAGTTATAATTTTAGCATAAATAGAACAGAATAGTTGTTACAGATATGTTCATTGATAGATAAAAAGATGGTTTAGAATTCCTACTTTGTTCGAAACTATAACTAACATATAATTAAATAATTCGTAGCTAAGTGAATACTTAATAGCATACTTGCCGAGGCGTTTCGAACAATCGTTCCTTTTATGAAGGAAAGCCTCTACTGACTACGTCACGCAAAGTGTAAAGGTTGTCGGTATAAGATTTATGAGTGTAGTGGACATCGGTCAAGTTGGTTGTGTACTATGTAATGGAACAGGGTGTTGGCTTCAAAGTGTGTGTGTTAATATTTATTTGTTTGTAATATTTCTTGTTCTTTTTTCATGATTTTGGTGCATTTATTAAGAATATTTTTAATTTGTGTTTGAAATTTTGGTGTGGGATCTGGTCGGAGTTCGGTTATTTTGTTTTCTGTTATGAAATTATTTACTTTATTATCAACATTTTGTTGGTGCATTATTACGATGGAATTGTCTTTATCTGTTTTAAAAAAATTTGGGTTATATTTATTGTGTTTTTGTATAATTGATTTAAGAGTTCAGTGTTCATTATTTGTGTTTGGTTTATTGTTTAAAGTGTTTATGTTAGGCATTTTATGTTTAATGTATTGTCTAATGTTTTTAACTAACAACCACCGAGTAAACAACTAAACCTACCCTTCAGTACACTCATAAATCTTATGCCGACAACCTTTATTCCTTGCGGGATGCTGCCAGTAAAGGCTTAGCTTTGTAAAATAAATTGTTTCGAAACACGTCAGCAAATAAGCTTTTGAGTATTCACCTAGCTATGAATTACTCAATTATATTTTAATCAGTGAATTCAAGATGATTACAACAAACAATTTTTATAATTAACAGTTAAAATAATAAACACCTAGAGAAAATTTCCTTATACCACCTCTGAAGAGGCAAGGACTTTTTACATTACTAGGTATAACTTTTGTTCATTTTTTGTGACATGATTGATATTAATACGTTCTAATAAAACTATTCAATATAAAATAGATGCGTTTTGATTAAAAAACAAACAAGAAATTAAGAGCTTAAAGATTTCTTTCTGTTTCATAAATCTTTTGTTTTTCTAACATTATCTACAGAGTAAATTATTTTATATACATATCATACAATATACCAGTTAACATTTATATTTTCAGACTTTGATGGATTGAAGGGTCTGCTGATTGAAGCTGAAGAGAAGAAATTTCCAAATTCTGAATTACTGCAGGGATTGTCGTTTGCGATTCAAGAAGCTGAAAAATGTGCTAATGTCGCCAAACAGTTGGATTGTAATAGAGTGCGAACCAGGTACTGCATCCATTGTCCTTAGATTACTTAATATTTAAATTTATCCATCCATTCATTCACAGACTTATTATTATTAGATCCTTCATTAAAGATACAACTTCTGCAAACTTGCGTCATCTCTGCCTCTTTGGTTTGTCATCATGCCTTGATATTTATGCCCGTAAATTGTCATCTATTTGCTGTTTATTCACGACAGCTTTTTACTTAATACAAGTTGTTTTCCTCCAAGACTTAACCTCTCCAAACCTCTGCTTTTGTCATTTTAACAAATATCCATTTCCCCTCCAAACCTTTCTTCCATTTGTTGTTAATGTTGTTAAGTCTCCAGCGCTTTTAATTTTTACGCTTCACTAAATTACCCTACTTCTCTTCGTTTGCCTTAGCACTATCTTCCTTCTATTTTCTTTAATTATATGTATAAATAATTTTAATGTAAATCCTATTTTATTTTTGAGTTTCCAAATACTCTGTTGATAGTAATCATTTATATTAGTGATGAGTCGATTCTCGATTCCAAAATTCGATTCCACCGATTCTGGACACTAGAATCGATCGCAAAAGTTATGCTCTGTATATAAGTATATATATATATATATATATATATATATATATATATATATATATATATATATATATGAAGTTAATATATTACTATGTAAGTAATTTTATCCACCATTAAGTGCAATAATTTTACCTTGAGTGATGAGGCACCTTTCGGTCAATTGACCATTGTCGAATCACTGATGTTTTTCTGTTGTAGATGTTCGGTCTGTGAAGTTGGTGTTTGTTGACGTTACGCGCACTTTTTCTTGATCTATGTGTATGATATTTCTATATAGTATGTCTTCTGTATATGTTGTTTGTAGATTCTTAAATTGTTGTGTATGTTTTTATAAATGTGGTATTTTTCTAGTGAGTTTAGTTCTATTGGGTTGTTATTTATTTCAAGTATGGTTAGGTTATTTTCGTAATTTGTTATTTCGTGTTTATGGGATATTAGGAGTGCTGCAACATTTGCAGCGCAAATTTAACTTCATAAAGTCAGTGCAACGGAAAAACAATGGATAACGTTAAATATCAAGAATATATATATATATATATATATATATATATATATATATATATATATATATATATATATATATATATGTATATGTATATGTATATGTATATGTATATGTATATGTAAATGTATATGTATATGTATATCTATATGTATATATATATATATTCTTGATATTTAACGTTATCCATTGTTTTTCCGTTGCACTGACTTTATGAAGTTAATATATTACTATTGTAAGTAATTTTATCCACCATTAAGTGCAATAAGTACTCAAGGTAAAATTATTGCACTTAATGGTGGATAAAATTACTTACAATAGTAATATATTAACTTCATATATATATATATATATATATATATATGAAGTTGATATTACTATTGTAAATACTTTTATCCACCACTAAGTGCAATAATTTTAAAATTATTGCACTTAGTGGTGGATAAAAGTAAAACTTTGCTCAGCACAGTACATAGGCCTGACCACGGATGGTCTGAATATCAGAATGAATGGCCACAGACATGATGTTAAAATTATGAATATGGCTAGACCAACAGCTCAACATGCTGCGAGTCACAACATCACAACTTTTGATGACTGCTATACCACAAAAATAATTAAATCACTCCCCCCCTGATTGCAATCCCTCAGAACTGAGAAGGTGGGAACTATCATACCAGTGGTATACCAAGTCCAGAGAATCCCCTAACCTCAACATCAGATAAATCCATTCATTTTTTTTTTTTTTTTTTTTTTTTAATAGTCTTAGACGTCTCCACTCTCTTTTCCCCTGACAGACTTATATAAACTATTATCACTCATATGCTCATGAAAACAATATATATATCTTTAATCTGTGCATCTGTGACATCTGATTTCTACTCTACACAATCTGTGATTACAATTTATAATTATTTTATTTCATTCTCTCATATTTCTTGTTGTGTTTTCTCTTCGATTGACAAAGACCACTGTGTGGTTGAAATATATCATTGTTTAAGTGCTTTTATGTGTTTCTATTTCAAGACTACAGAGTGGACTCTTACCAAGGTAAGTCTGTCAGTCTCCTAGCCCAAAAAATCTAAATAATCTTTACTAACCAAAACTATATATATATATATATATATATATATATATATATATATATATATATATATATATATATATATATATATATTTTTTTTTTTTTTTCAGGTTAGTTTTGGTTGGTAAAGATTATTTAGATTTTTTGGACTAGGAGACTGACAGACTTACCTTGGTAAGAGTCCGCACTGTAGTCTTGAAATAGAAACACATAAAAGCACTAAAACAATGATATATTTCAACCACACAGTGGTCTTTATCAATCGAAGAGAAAACACAAAAAGAAATATGAGAGAATGAAATAAAATAAATATAAGTTGTAATCACAGATTGTGTAGAGTAGAAATCAGATGACACAGATGCACAGATTAAAGATATATATATATAAATTGTTTCCATGAGCATATGAGTGATTATAGTTTATATAAGTCTGTCAGAGGAAAAGAGATAAGGTTATTGGGAAGAAAAAAAAAAAAAGAAAAAAAAAAAAAAAAAAATTGATTTATCTGATGTTGAGGTTAGGGGATTCTCTGGACTTGGTATACCACTGGTATGATAGTTCCCACCTTGCAATCCCTCAGAACTGAGAAGGTGGGAACTATCATACCAGTGGTATACCAAGTCCAGAGAATCCCCTAACCTCAACATCAGATAAATCAATTTTTTTTTTTTTTTTTTTTTTTTTTTTTTTTTTTTCTCCCCAATAACCTTATCTCTTTTCCTCTGACAGACTTATATAAACTATAATCACTCATATGCTCATGGAAACAATTTATATATATATATCTTTAATCTGTGCATCTGTGTCATCTGATTTCTACTCTACACAATCTGTGATTACAACTTATATTTATTTTATTTCATTCTCTCATATTTCTTTTTGTGTTTTCTCTTCGATTGATAAAGACCACTGTGTGGTTGAAATATATCATTGTTTTAGTGCTTTTATGTGTTTCTATTTCAAGACTACAGTGTGGACTCTTACCAAGGTAAGTCTGTCAGTCTCCTAGTCCAAAAAATCTATATATATATATATATATATATATATATATATATATGCTGATAGACATCATGTCTGTGGTCATTCATTCTGATATTCAGACCATCCGTGGTCAGGCCTATGTACTGTGCTGAGCAAAGTTTTACTTTTATCCACCACTAAGTGCAATAATTTTAAAATTATTGCACTTAGTGGTGGATAAAAGTATTTACAATAGTAATATATCAACTTCATATATATATATATATATATATATATATATATGAATTTTTGGGACTAGATAGGAGACTGACAGACTTACCTAATGGCAATAGTCCAAAACTGCAATCTCTTGGAAATAAACACATAAAAACTTAACACACTATTGAAATATTTCGATCAAAAATGATCTTCATCATTCAAAAAAGAGAAAAAGAAAAGACTGAAGTGAACCACAGATGTATATAAATATCCAAATGTCACAGATTTATAGTTTGTGATATAGTGCTATATGTAATTTGTGTAAATATTGTTATATGTGATTTGTGTAAATATTGATTACTTGAAACTAAATATATTTAATAAAACCACTTTAGTTTTTTCCCGAATAACATTAAGCAAGTTTGAAAAGCATTTTACAAATCTATAAAGGATAAATTTTTATAATTAAAAATTCGAATGAATCAAAATATATAACTTAATTTCAGGACCCGAATTACGATGGAATCAAGATGTAAGCTGACGGTAGAAGAGCTGACGTTGTTTTATGATCAGATTGAAGATTTAGCATGCAAAATTAAAGAATCTGAATCGGTAAAACAATTGCTTGATAAGGTAAAAGAATACCAAACAGAAATGGAGAAGTATCTGACTGATGATGTTGTAGAAGCCGCTACTATTGAAAACTGCATTGAAGCTGGCAATATGTTGGATATTGATTTACCAGAGATCACCAGGTTAAAAGTAGTAAGTAGAAACATAAATTATTTTTATTCTATGATATACAAATCGTAGCAGCATTCAGTTAGTGCTTAAAACCCTTTGAGTAGCCTAGCATCTACATAGTCGTTGATGTAAAATATGCATAAGTGCTAGTGGTAATAATGCTAGTGAATTATTTAATTTAGTACGTTATATTTTTAATCGGTTCTTCTTTGGCCTACAACATCTCCATGTTTTAAACTACGATTAACATTTCATATTAGCATTTGTGCTCAAATTTATTTTATTATCCACTCCTTTTGGCAAAATAAGATGATATAATTCAGGTTTTAATGTAAAACCTTTCCAAGCCTGTCATCTCCACTGTTTACGTGTCATATTTTTTTGTCCATAGTACGTGTCAATTTGTCTACCTGTTCATTACAATATGCAATTGAATATTTGTGTTTTATTATAGTTATGTATTTTGTAAATATATGCGTTTCAGAATATAGAAATTTTGATTAGTAAGTTTTTGTTTGAAAAATTAGCTATCAATTTCAAGAAAACAGCATGTTTGACCATTAATTTTTTGAACTACTTATTCTAAAATATTAGAACTATCTTACTATTTCACGTAAATATCTGAAGGTATTTAGTAATTATTGCTTAGTAAGCTATTAGTAATCCTCATCCATAGTGAATATGGCAATTACAATATTATTTATCTCAAACACTTATAAATGTTTTAAACTTGCCTATAGTAGCACTTACTTTGCTTGTTGAGGACGGCCGTTTCGGGAGATGTGTCCCTTTGTCAACTCGGACTGTAACTGAACTCAAGGTTTTCATAGGCTAGGGTGAGGGTAGGATATTTTGGTGGTGTGGGTGTATTTTGTGCGTATTAGGAGTTATGATGTCAAAAAGTGTGTGTGAGTTGTAATTGTAATTGTGTATTGAGTATGTGTGTAAGGTGTAGTTTGAAGTGTCTGTATATTTCGTATTCTTCGGTTGTGTAGCGTTGGTTATTTCTGTGTTGTTTATGAAGAATTTGTAGGTTAGATGTTATGTCTATGTAGTCATGTTTTGTGGAGTTGAGATGATCTGCGAAGTTTGATTGGTAGTTATTGTTTTTTAGTGCTTTTATATGTTCTTGGTAGCGTGTGTAGAATGACCTCCCTGTCTGGCCTATGTAAAAACTGGGGCACGAACTGCAAGTTAGTTTGTAAACTCCAGTGGTGTTGTAAATGTCGTTGATTTTGTTGTTGGGTTTAAATTGTTTGTTGAGGGTGTTGTGTGTGGATTAAGCTATTTTGTAGTTGTATTTTCGTAGTGTGTTGGTTAGATTATGGGTTTTGGATGATCTGTATGGTATTGATAAGTATTTTGTGGGATTGTCATCTTGTGTTTGTATTTGGGTTATTATGTTTATTTTTTAGGCGGTTGTATAATTTTTCAATCATTGTTGGGTTGTATCCGTTCGTTTGTGCTATATATTTTATGGTGTTTAACTCCTGGTAGTGTTCTTTGTCTAACAGTGTTTTAAACAGGCGATATATCATGGGGTTGTAAGCAGCTAGTTTATGTTGCTGTGGGTGGTTTGAGGAGCTGTGTATGGTCGTATTAGTACTAGTGGGTTTTTGGAATATGTTGAATTTATGTATTTGTTTGTCTGTTCGTTTAATTGTAAGGCCTAACGGCAGTCCTCAACAAGCAAAGTAAGTGCTACTATAGGCAAGTTTAAATCGTTTAATAGTGTTACTAAAATAATCTAAATAATACTGCTTAGCCATCATTTTATTTCTTAATAAATTTTTAGTAATTTCAGAAGGCAGGTAGACTGACTAATCTTAGCTCTTTGCAATACAGCAGAAAAGATTTTAATAAACTTTAAATACATTGTTAGAACTAAACGACATAACTGTTTTTACAGAATTTAAATTTAACACTTGTCTCACTTGCCAAAAAATAGATACATAAATTATTCATAATTAAAAGCAATGAAAATAGGCCATTGGAGATTTATAAATTGTTCTGTAACAGAGTTTACAAGAGATAACCTTTTCTGTTCATTCCATAAAGTTTACTAAATTGTTATAGTGATAATATTTTATCAGGACAAGATACAAAACTTGAATGCACACCAATGAAATTTATACCCTGTTTGGAGATTAAGCATTTTTTTTGTAATATCTAACCTCGTATGATCAGTATGTATATATCCTCCTTTTGTAGCCTTTAATGTTATTAGACTTTACCAGGAATTGAAGATCTCAAATGTAACCTAAATGTGCTTTTCACGTAAAATACAAAAATAATGTATATTCAGAAATATACTATTCAAGCTATTCATAACACACCCTCCAGTTTTTAGATGTTTATTTATTGAAAATACAAATTTTTATTTGTACTGTTGTTATTTAAGAGATAGGTGTAAAATTTCATAGCAAACAGTTTTTGCAGTATATCTGTTGTTTTTTCATTTAAAACTGTGTTAGTTAAAGGGTGCATTCAGCAAGTTAATAACAAAGTCCCAACTCCTATATTTTTAAGTAGTGATGGGTTGATTGTAAAATTTTACCGATTTCGATACCAATACTAGGAAATCTATTCCCGATTCTTGATTCCAAATACACAGTTATCAACTCAATAGAAAAGGGAAAATGTCATTTTTTATGATATTTTAAAAATGATAACGTTTACAAATAGTTGTAGTGCTGCTGATACAATCACGATTATACGCTATGCGGCATTATGTTAGAACGGCGACAAATGTATACCGCTATGTATAAACGCGACATTATATTAGAGCAGTGACGGATATTTTACGCACAATGTGTAGACACAACATTATGTTAGAGCGGCAACGAATATTTTACCGCCAAATTCTAAACCTGTCATTATGGTAGAATGGCGACATATATTATACTGCCTGATGTGAAAACGCAACATTATGTTAAAGCGGCAACGGATATTCTATCTCCCTATGTGTAATCGCGACATTATGTTACAGTAGCACCGGATTTTTTGTTGCCTTATGTGTAAACGTGACAATGTAAGAGCGACGACAGATATTTTACCGCCAAATTCTAAACCTGTCATTATGGTAGAATGGTGACATATATTATACTGCCTGATGTGAAAACGCAACATTATGTTAAAGCGGCAACGGATATTCTATCTCCCTATGTGTAATCGCGATATTATGTTACAGTAGCACTGGATTTTTTGTTGCCTTATGTGTAAACGTGACAATGTAAGAGCAACGACAGATATTTTACCGCCAAATTCTAAACCTGTCATTATGGTAGAATGGCGACATATATTATACTGCCTGATGTGAAAACGCAACATTATGTTAAAGCGGCAACGGATATTCTATCTCCCTATGTGTAATCGCGACATTATGTTACAATAGCACCGGAATTTTTTTTGCCTTATGTGATATTTTACCGCCTGATGTGTAAACATTACATTATGTTATAGTGGCTACAAATATTTACCGCCAAATGCAACTAAGGTAAACACCGATCACACTAGAATTAAAGTATTTGGAATTGACTTTTACTATCAATTCTTGATTCTGATTCTAGTGTCCAGAATCGTTGGAATCAACTTTTCGAGAATCGAGAATATACCCGTCACTATTTTCAAGTATGTGATATTCATTACAGTTCTAGAGTGAACCTGTATTCTCCATCTTCTTGAATCATTTAGGCAACATAGGACTCTATAGAAATTTTGATACCCTAATTTTGTTTAACATAATACAAAATCTACTATATTCATTTTCATAAAGTTTAACTGTTGGTACAAAATTTATTGGTGTTAGAATTTTGTGTACCCTCCATATTTTTATTAGGTTCTAAACGTAAATATTTAAAGTGGTTTTTATTTGTAGAAATACAAATCTGTAGAAGACGTGTATTTCAAAACTGAATAAAAATGAATAATTTGTTTGTTTCAGAAATTAGAACAAATGCAGTGGCTTGAAGAACTTAAAGCCCTAAAAGAAGACAGAGAGCGAATGACCATTGATGCAATGAAAAAGCTTATCAATTCTAGTGTACTGATAGTCCCTCATCATGATATAGAAAAAGGAATAGTTGAACTGAAAGAATTGATTCATAAACTAGAATCATGGGAGGAGAAAGCCAAACAACTGCTTGGAATGAAGTAATAATACATTTATTTTCTTAAAATCTGAATGTTTTTAGTGTATTTTTTCTTTAGTTTTAAACTGGGTAGCATTTGTTTTATTATGATCATCATTATTATGTAAAAATTCGGATGACAACATTTGAAAAATTGTGGAAAAAGTCTTTAGAAATTTCATTTAAAATCCAGAAATTATTCATTAATGTGGAGCTGCACAATTTTAGAAATATATGTAAACAGGAGATATAATACAACTTCTAACCTGACAAATTGTTGAAAAATTATGCCAAGTTTTGTTGGATACATAACCAGTGTTAGAACCTCGAAATATGACCTCAGTTGTCTATAGGGTCATTCCATGTCTGATCTACTAATGATGTCTTAGATATTTGTATATACTAATAATACAGTGGAACTTGGATTATTTGAATCTTTAGGAACCATTAAACAGTTCAAACCATCCAAAAATTGGATAGAATATATCATAATATAATACAGTATTTACAATGCTTAAAGAACAACTAAATAGGCTTAATTTACATTCTGTACATATTTATGGTTTTTGGAATAAGTCGGTAATCTTTATTTGTTTCTTGGTTTAAGTTTCTCATTCATAACATAGGATTCTAACTAATTTATGTACATGAATATAAATTCACTTACATCAATTTGGATTTAAAAAAAATTTGTTTCTCAAATATGATCAAATGCTTCTGCCGCGTTTGGTGTGGTTATTTCCTCTGCCACGTTTTCCGTTGCGTCGCGTTTCCGTCGGTGTACTTCTAAGATGATGTCTGCGTCAGTCAGCTCGCCACACACTGAAACATCTACTTTAATGCCACGAAGTCTTGGTATAAAATGGCATGGTCTGAAACGACGTCCTCCCAGTCAGTTGTAAGTTACAGTTGTGTTTGCAACTCTACTCTCAGTGTCTTTTATCCTAAAGCCTGTTTTTTAAAGCAATTTTTAATGTTTTGTTCTGTTACTTGATCCCAAGCTTGTGATGTTTGAAAAATAAGTTTTAGTGCAATAAAATCTGTGAGAATGTTCATGAAGAGAATACTCCTGTAGAATTCTTTGAGATTTTTTATAATCCCTTGGTCCATTGGCTGTACCAGTGGCGTCATGTTGGCTAGGGAAAAACAACTCACATTTTCCAGAAGCTGTATCCTTTAAATGAATTGCACTACAACAATGCTTTACTGGTTTTGATTTCACATTTTTGAATGCAGGTTTACCAATCATCAGCAATAGTAATTTTCCTGATCCGTCCATGTTAGCCCCAGCCAACAGTGTAATTCTTTCCTTCCTAAGCTTTCCTCCATGACATTTCTCATGTCTTAGTGCCAGAGTTTTAATGTCAGGAGTGCACTTAAAAAAGTCCCGTCTTATCCATATTATAAATGTTTTTGGGATCTCAGTCCTGGATCATCTTTTCGATGTCCTTTTTCCACTGCTCAGCTTCACACTAATCAACAGATTGGATCACGAACGTTTTGAAAGAAACTATGTTTCATTTTTTGAAACCATCTAACCGCTCATTGCTTCCTTAAAAAATTGTCCTTTTCCAGTTTGGTGGCAAATTGTTTGGCTTTGCTTCTTAAAAGAGAGTCATTCAATAGACTTTTTTAACACACTTGTTTAAGCCATTTTAAAACACAAGATTCAACGTCTCTAATTTGTATTACTATTTTCCTATCTTTTGTACTCTCACCAACGGATTTCAAAATGTTCCTTTATTTTTTAAATAAGTTGATAAAGTGTTTTTCGGGGTTTCTCGAAGTTCTTTGTGATCTCAGATTTCTTTTTAATCTTTTTTCCACCTTCTTAATTTTCTGCACCTTTTTCAGCTAAAGTTAAAGACTAAGCTCATGGTTTGGAACACGACATTATTGCACAATGCACGACACCACACTTGAAAAAGATAAAACGCTTCAATATACTTGACAGAGCACAACTTTCACATAGACTGCGCTTGCTACGGACGTGACACTAAGCGACTACGTTACAAAAGCTAGTTGGAGAGGTAGCGGGAGATCACTAACCTCACAGGTCTGATAAACAACCAATTGTGTTCTCGCTCTACTTACTTGGCCTACATACCTGTGATCCATTTGAAATATAAACTCTAATATATCTGAAATATATCTCTATTGGAAACAAAAGTTTGAATTAACGAAGACAAATTTCGAAGTAACTGCGGTTATTTAACATTTTAAAAATATATAATGCTAGGGACCAGGCAAAAAACTCAAAAAGAATTCGAATTATAGAAGTTCGAATTGTTCAAGTTCCACTGTATTAACCACCAAGACTTCTAAAAATCCTAAATTTAGGAATTTTAAACAACATACAATTTTACAACAAAACCTAACGGTCCTTTTTGAAAATTTTCAAAAAACTTTTTTCTTATTTTGTAAAACAATTTAATTGGCATATTGAATTCAAATTTAAAGTCTTTAAATGCAATGTATGGTGGTCATGGCATCAATTTGAACTTTGAGATTAATTAGTGTTTAAGATAACTTATTTTAAAGTTATAGTAGATTCAAAGACTTTTCATGTTTTTTACTTTAGATAACTCAAAAAGCAATTGCTGTAATAATCTGAAACATCAGACTATTAATAAATATTAAAAATTGTAGAAATTAAGGCAGCCATGATTTAAAATTATGTTTATATTGGTTGATTGTAAATGGCATGAACAATAATATGAAAATTGTTCCTAACACATACACGCAGACAAACACACACACACACTCACACACTGTACATTCATGAACATATTTACATTTTAATCTACTTTCTTGGAAAGAAGGACGTATTGCTCCACTGTGTAGTTGTGTGTAGTGTTTGGTAGCTACCCTATCATGCATACAATTACAATATAAAAAGATAAGTACTTTTATGGTATGTAGTGTGCTGTAAGCCTTATAAACATACAATATTATGCCAGAATTAATAATTTAACGTCAATAAATACAATTTTAATGTCGAAAAATAATTTTTAAAAAAATGCTTCAAAAACCTGTCTGGATTATGCAGATCCGGAATAAAGGGCTCCGAAATATGGGGTTCCACTGTAATGGTAAACTGCATAACTGATTAACAAAAGCATGTTACAGTAAGATATTAACTTCTTTTGGATTGGCATTAATTATTTCTTTCTTTTTTTATAAATTTGAGAAATTAATATTTTACAGATATTATAGTTCACCTGTGTACTATAAAATGAAGCAAAACATTCATAACAAAATATTAATGAATTTGTAAAGGACATTGTTTAATTTGCAATTTATTTTTTTAATTCAAGTATTGACAAAACAATTAATGTTTCAGGACTCAACAACCATTATCTTCCTTTGAGACACTTGTAAAAGAATCAGAAAGTATACCTGTTAATTTACCGACCAGGGCAGCTCTTACTGAAATCCTAAACAAAGGAAAGGAGTGGATAGAAAGAGTTGATGTTGTTATGGTACTAACATATGTTTTACTATATATTTGGTTGCATCTATATTTAGTTTTCTGAATATGAATTTTTTTTGCCAAAATTGAGAAATGAAGAATTGCTGGATAATACCCTCCTGTTAGAACAAAAATAATGTAGATATTATAAAGAAACAGTTGTCAACAAATTTACGAAATATAGCTTGAAAGTTACAATTTTGTTAACATGTAAAATTATCATGCCTACATTACAAAGTTTTTAGAAGGCCAAAAGAAGTCTTTAAATTTGTAATTTATTTAATTGCAGAACGTTTAAATTATTAAATTTATTTTTGCAATTTTTATTAACATTAACATTTATAAGAGTGTGGGACATTTTTGTACATTTTAAATGTACTTTTCCCAAATAGGCATAAAGCTTTCAATAGAGTAATTAATTTATGAATTAATTTTCAAAATGCTTCTTTGATTTTACTTCTAAATATCAGTTCAATTGAAATAAATTTTACCTATGATGAATTGGTTGCAAAAAACAAATAAATTTTACATGATTTAATTACTAAAAATACAAATTGAATATAGTAATTTATTTCAGAAAAGACAGTACATCAAAACGACAATATTTAGAAATAAAATGACACCAACTACTTATTCTAAAAGACAATTTAAAGAAATCCTTTAAAATAACTCATATATCCACTATCTCGGGTTCTATGAGTAATAATTAGTTTTACTTTTTTTATAAATCTGTATTAATGAAACTTAACCAATTGTTAAGTTTAGTTAACATGATGATAGCTCCAGGTTTTGGTCTAAACCATTTAGTGGGAAAACTATTATAATTTAACTGTAGATAGTTTTCATTAAAGCAATAACAGTTATTAAAGAATATTTGTACATTTATTTGGTGACATAATTTACATTTTAGACATTAGATTATTTTCTTTAAAACATCTTTCTTAAAAACATTTGATGCTTTGGAACAGTTGTTATATAATAAGATTTGAATGAAGCCATTAGGTGATTCTTTAAAACTTCATTGTATTAAAATATTTATATTGATGTTCATACAATTTTGAAAGAATTTAATTTACTGAAAAATATGTAATATAACATAAACCCATCGTTACTAGTTATGTTGTTTTAAAATTTGATGATTGAATCTTTATATTATTTTATAATAGTTGGGCGCCAGTTCATCATCTACTGATTGATGTATTTACTTGTCATTAATTGAAATGTAAATTATGTTATCTTACAACTACGGCCTACCTTAACCACATTTATCTTTTGTTATTTCTGTTTAAAAATGACTCAATATTAATTATTAACAGCAATAAAAAAAACAAAACTTGGTTGCAATTCCTTTAATATTCAAGTATATTAATATTTCATTGATTTATATATCAAATCAAAGAAGTTAACTCTACCATCTTCATTATAAGTTTTATAATTAGGTTTAATTTAAATCAAACAGAGAACTCTTATTTAGGTAAATGATATATGATTTATTTTTATTAAGCTCCTAGTACCTAAACGTTGTCAGGGTGCTATGAGAAGCTACCTAAAAGTTCTTGCTTTATAAAATTGCATCATAGAGTTATAGATATTCAATGCCCTTTTGTTTGTTTAAATTTAACTGTTGCATATTCTTGAATAATTTTTTAGTAGAAATTAATAATTGAAATTTCTTCCTTTAATAATAATTGAGCCTTTAACACCTTGACTGCCTTGGCAGTCACCGGTGACCGACACTGTGTTGTTGCATAGGGCCCATGTTGTTGATGTCATCCGTGACCGACACTGTGTTGTTGAATAGGGCCCATGTTGTTGATGTCTTCCGTGACCGACACTGTGTTGTTGCATAGGGCCCATGTTGTTGATGTCATCCGTGACCGACACTGTGTTGTTGAATAGGGCCCATGTTGTTGATGTCATCCGTGACCGACACTGTGTTGTTGCATAGGGCCCATGTTGTTGATGTCATCCGTGACCGACACTGTGTTGTTGAATAGGGCCCATGTTGTTGATGTCATCCGTGACCGACACTGCGTTGTTGCATAGGGCCCATGTTGTTGATGTCATCCGTGACCGACACTGTGTTGTTGAATAGGGCCCATGTTGTTGATGTCATCCGTGACCGACACTGTGTTGCATAGGGCCCATGTTGTTGATGTCGCCCGTGACCGACAATGTAGACCTAACTTTACTTAGATCATCACACAAGGCTGTTGGGCACATTCACAATGTATTTAACCATATAAGGTGTCTAACACAGTGTCTGTGTGTGTTTCTCCCGCAACTTGGCGTTCAGAAAATGTTTTAATTTTTTTCTTCCAGTACTATAATTATTGGGAAACTAGAAGTTCATAATTACAAGAAAATATTAGAAAAAATAGGTTTTATTTAGATTTCCTTGTAGAACTACATTACGTTTTAGAATAATGTTACATTTGATTAGATCCTAAAAAAAAAATCACCTAAAAAAATTGAGCAATTCGAAAATTAGAAACTAAAAAATTTAGTTTAAAACGTCTACCTCCAATTTATAAGATTATATAAAATTCGTAAAAACAGCTCAATTTAAGACATAGTTGTATTGAAATAATACAAACAAATGTAAAAATAACATTCTAAATATTTGAGAAAAAATATTTTAAACAAAGAACAGTTATGCTGAAAATTGAAATTTGTATCTATAAAATAGGCGAGAAAAATTAAGTAGCTATATTTATTGTTTAAAAATATCTATAATATTGTGAAAATACATTATAGTATATATTTATACTTGAATTTATATTGAAAAAGTACAAAAAAAATGTTAAAATTTAAATTCATTCGGAAGATCGGCCTTGAACGGAGAATGTGTATTAAGGCCAACAGCATGACTGACACAGCGCCTGGTGGTATAAATATTTGTCAGGCTATGACTGTCACCGGTGTCCGACAACATTATAAAATAAACTAGTTTAAATGAATAAACACACTAGAAGACAAAATATTATGTTTTATCATTATTATTTTTTAAAATTAAAAAAAACAAATAGTGTTTGAACGTTATTGGAAAACTGGTCAGCAGTCAATGTGTTAGAAATAAAATTGTACTCTAAGTGCAATGACATTTACCACTTTTGTGTCCAGCCTAATCCTTGTTCCTTACTTTGATGCTTTTTCTTCTTCTCTGGAACTTTACATTGAAGCTAGTATCCATAACTCTGGCTCAAAGATACTTTTCATAACACTTATAAAAATTATATCTTTCGTTAGAAATAAATCAATTAAACTAAACTTCTCTTTATGTAACAAAACAACTCCTGAGATTTTTTCAAAACAAATCTATTTATGATTCCCCTTTGAATACACTGATAACCACAACATTTTTTCTTATATTTCGTGTGAACCTGGTTTCCAGTACAAGTTTATTACCGTTTTTGGTTGAAGAACAACTATTTCGATTCAATTTGCACTTGAGGTGTATTAAATTTTGTAGCTAATCAGGAACAGAGATTTTGGCTTCTATCAATCAAATTTGAAATTTTTTTGTTGAACATTTTCATTAGCCGTTGTTTTGTGAAAGTTTGATGCAAACTGCCTTATATATTATTATATTTTTTTAAAAGGTAAATGGGTCACGTCCATGGATTTCTCCTGTCCTTTTTTAGTTTGTAATTTATAACAAAAATTAGCTCTACCCTAGTCCCCTACGTCTCCTTTGTCTTATTTCCGAAACTAATTGCAGGTTTTAAAATAACTAAACTTTTGCTTGGCTAGCTTATAGGGTATTATTTCATACATTTAACATTATAATACACAATGTCAACTTGTCAGCATTTCAAGAACGATTCTTTGTAACATCTGAATCTTTGTAGCTGCTATATGTTCCCATTTGCTCCTGCTGAAATCTTCTTGTCTTGGCTCTATCTTGGCAAAGTTTTCACTTTAATATTTTTATATAACTTTAAACGGAATACGGTTAACTTTCCAAAATTATTATCATTAAATTTTTTATTTTAAAATAATTATAAAAGTTGCTTTTTCTGATATGTAGAAAATTATAACAAGCTGGCCTAAAAATTTGATAAAGTTAAGCAACCATCTTCATCTTTGAGGCGATGGCTTAGCCTCTTGTCATAGCAACAGTCTTGGGTGAAAATATTGAAGAAATACCCAAGGTATTGGTAAATGTATCACTTTTCTGGTTCTGTAATTGCTCTTGAAGTAAGCCAACCTGGTGTGCCGCGCAAGCGTTTTGTTATCTGATATATTTTAAATCACAACAATTAAGGCTTCACTCTGTCTTGTGAAAATGGTCATAATTTTTTGTTGTTTTCTAAATTATGATAAATGAAAACGATTTTTGTTTTCCTGTTATAGTGTTCTCAAAACTATCCTTACATGGATTTATTAGAAGATCTTGTAATTAAAGGTCAGAATAATGTAATCAGCTTGGATTTGCTACCGCAGTTAGAAATTCAGCTAAGTGGAGCAATCTTATGGAAGGATAAAGCATCTAGAACGTTTCTCCGTAAAAACTCACCATACACATTAATGGAGGTAAAGTGAATTATATTTTGTTTCTATTCTCAGAGCATCTCCATCAATCAGTTCTGATTGCAATATATTTCTATCCTCTGGATATATTCTAAAATATTGTGGCTTTGTTCTGAAATGCATGAATAAAATGTAAAAAAAACTATATTTCAGTATTAAGTTGTATGTTAAGGCTAAGTATTTAGAAATCATTGCTCATTTTATAATTTATATGAAGTTTATAAAAAAGTATTATTAAATCAGTTTTTCTTGAAATAGTTTTAAAGTATTTCTAGAATTGTGTACTTCAAAGAACTTTGGAGTCATAGTTGGAGTCAGCAGTGAATATGCTGTGACTAGGGAAAATTACCAATTAACAAACTAACAACAAAACAAAATAACAGTTAAAAACAAAACAAAATAACAGGTAATAACAAAACAAAATAACAGGTAATAACAAAACAACATAACCATTAATAACAAAACAACATAACAATAAATATAACACTTAAGGCAGTTAACAATAATTACCTCTAAATACAAACTAACATGAATAGCTCCATAATATAAAAACAAATATTATTAAGTTTCTTCGAGGACTGATACGACTGTCAATTTATGACCTGCCCAAACAACTTTGACCTGATGCATTTAATACACTGAACAAAATAATTTTACAAATTATTTAGAAAAAATTTAATGGTAATTGAATTTTTCTATTGGTGACTTAATAATGACTCATAAAAGTCACACAAAAATAATTAACTTGTTTTATTCAAGGCTCTTTCACCTCGTTCTGATGTTGGACTCACAACGTTAAGAACAAAGAAACGCAACTTGAAAGAAAATTCTGTTCATCCAGCAGTTTCTGTATCCAATCTGCAGTTAGCAGGTGATGTTGATCCAGCCGCCGTAGTAGCAGCATTTAAGGTAGGAAATTGCAATGTTTTTTTTTTCAATTGTATAGTGATTAGTCGATTCTCGATTCCAAAAGTCAATTTCATTGATTCTGAACACTAGAATCGGAATCGGGAATCAATCGCAAAAGTCGATTCCAGAGCGGCCGGCGTTTACACATTCGACGGTAAATATTTGTTGCCGCTCTAAGATAATGTCGCATTTACACATTGTGCTGTGAAATATCCGTCACCGCTATAAGATAATGTCGAGTTTACACAATGGGCGGTAAAATATCAATTGCCGCTCTAACATAGTGTTGCGTTTACACATTGAGTGGAAAAACATCTGTCGCCCTCAAACATAATGTCGCGTGTAATCGTGATTGAAATGGCGGCACTATTAACAACTTTTTGTAAACGTTATCTCTTTCAAAACATAAAAAATAACATTTTCCGTTTTCTATTGGGTGGGTAATTTTGGTATTTAGAATTGGGAATCAATTTTTTGGTATCAGAATCGGTAGAATTTTGGAATCGATTTATATATATATATATATATATATATATATATATATATATATATATGAAGTTAATATATTACTATGTGAGTAATTTTATCCACCATTAAGTGCAATAATTTTACCTTGAGTGATGAGGCACCTTTCGGTCGTTGACCATTGTCGAATCCTGGTTTCTTCTATTGGGATACTAGGGTACATGTTAGTTATGTCATAACTTATTATTTTTGTGTTGCTGTTTGTTTTTATCGTTTTTATTTTATTAATTAATTCGTATCCATTTTTTATATTGTATGTGTTGTTGATATGTATTTTAGATCTTAGGATTTTGTCTAGAATTTTTGCGATTATGTAAGATGGTGCTGTTGTGAAATTTATTAGTGGTCTAAATGGTGTGTTGGGTTTGTGGATTTTAGGTATCCCTGATAATACTGGTGCGCATGGTTTGAATGGGTATAATCTTGTGTGGTATTTTAATTTATTGTTATAGTTTAGGGTGTTACAGTGAGTGACTATTAAGTTTTTTATTGTAATAAGGTATTTGTTAGTTGGGTCTGGGATTTGTTCGTATTTATTTTCTTTTATGTAGTTAGGCATTGAATCGATATATTTGGTATTTTCTATTATTACTGGAGTATTTGTTTTATCTGATTTTAATATTAAGTAGTCGTTGTTTTCTAGTTTTTCTCTGAGTTTTATAATTTCTTTTTTATTAATATATTGTTCCGTTTTTTTTTCCGTTTTTATTAGGTTAATTTTATTATTAATATTATTTCTTATGTGTTCAGTATTTTGGTGGGTAATTTTGTGGATGTTAGATTCTGTGTCAACTATTAGGTTTTTTATTATTTGTTTTTTGTTGAAGTTAGGTAGGTTATATTTGAAGGAATTTGTTATTATTATTTTTTCTTTTTCAGTAAATTGTGTTTTAGTTAAGTTTATGAATTTATTATTGTTAGAGGTGTGGGTTGGTTCTAGGCTATTTTTTAGGTTATGTTGTTGTTTTGATGTGTGGATTGGTTCTAGGCTATTTTTTAGGTTAAGTTGTTTTGATAAATTTTCGATTTTTTTGTTTTGTCTGTTAATAGTGTTTGTTTTATGTTTTATTATAATTTGTTGTGTTTTTTCGTGAATAATAGTTGTGAGAGTGTCAAAAGTTTTCATTATTTCCAAATTGGTTGTGTATAGTTGTAAATTGGTTTGGCTTTTTTTATGGTAGGCAGCTTTAATGTTTTGTTTAATAATGTGTGATTCTGCTATTTTTGTTGCTTTATTGATAATAGTGTTTTGTTTATTTTTTATGTGTAATTTTGCGTATTTTGGTGTTATATTAAGTGTTAAGCATTTTTTATTAAACTGTATTTTGTTGATGCAATTCTGGAGTTTGATTTTTAGGTTAAGATATTTACGGTACAGTTGTTTACCTTGGTAGGTATTAAATTCTTGATATTTAACATTATCCATTGTTTTTCCATTGCACTGACTTTATGAAGTTAATATATTACTATGTGAGTAATTTTATCCACCATTAAGTGCAATAATTTTACCTTGAGTGATGAGGCACCTTTCGGTCGTTGACCATTGTCAAATCCAACAGGATTCGACAATGGTCAACGACCGAAAGGTGCCTCATCACTCAAGGTAAAATTATTGCACTTAATGGTGGATAAAATTACTCACATAGTAATATATTAACTTCATAAGTCAGTGCAACGGAAAAACAATGGATAATGTTAAATATCAAGAATATATATATATGTGTGTGTGTGTGTGTGTGTGTGAAGTTAATATATTACTATTGTAAGTAATTTTATCCACCATTAAGTGCAATGATTTTACCTTGTGTGATGAGGCACCTTTCAGTCACTTTACCATTGTCGAATCACTGTTGCGTTTGGTGGCAAATTATCACTTTTACGCGTGTGATGAAATTAGTTGAAATAGTAGGAGGATGACCAGGTCATTATCAATTAATAGGCATTACGTTGAAAGGAATTTGTTTAGACCGACATCGTTCGACTTGAGGTATGAAATGATGACCAAACCAGTCCTCAAAAAAAAGCTGTCACCCAAGCCTTCCAATTTGACTTCCAAAATCCCGTGCAAGATAGGTTTAGAAATAATTTTTAATGCCTTTGGATTTTCTGAGCGATAAACTATAAGAGGTTGTAACTTACAGTTACCATTTGTATTTGTGCCAACCATCACTGTCAATCGGTCTTTGGTGTGACAGTCTTTAGTGTCATGTGCATTATTTAAGATGCAACAACAAAGACAATCGGAAGCTTTCGGGTTCATTTGTTTGCAGTTGCTCATCTCGCTCTGCTGTTTCACTCTCACTAGTGCAATAATTTTACGTTGTGTGATGAGGCACCTTTCGGTCACTTGACCATTATCGAATCACTGCTTAATTTTTCTCTATTTTTCTGGTGTGGATGTTCGGTTCATGATGTTGGTATTTGTTGACGTCACACACATTTCCTTCTGAGACGCGTGTATAATGTTTTTGAATAGTACGTCGTCTGCATATGTTGTCTGTAGGTTCATTAAATTGTTGTGTATGTTATAGATTTTGTGTAGTTTATATAGTTTTGTTTGCATATACCTGTGGTGTTTGGATTCCATCTTTTTTTTGATTGGTTGTAGTTTGTTTTTTTTTATCCTATCCTATACCCAGTGTTTTGGAATTTTTCAGCAATCTTATATTAATTTTTTATGCTTGCAATTGTAATAAATTTCTTTTCCCCTGTTTTGTTGTTTTTGTTCTTTTGTGTATTTTGTGCTTTAGTTTATGAAATATTGTGCTTCTGTATCAATTTCATTTTAATTTTTGTCCACAAGCTTGGTTTTAACCCCTCCAACAAGCAAAAACATGCCCATAACTCATAACTAAACTTTCTAGATGATAAGTTAAGTTTAATTACAAATTGACATAAAAATCAATGTTTTCTGTTGATCGTTGGACAGATAATTATTTTATGCGTTTGATGGTAATAGGGCATTAAACATAACATTTCCCCATGATACTGATAGAGAAATGAGAGTCTACCCACATAGGTTATGATTCTCCTCATCCTTAGAACCTGGCGATTATGATAAATTCTGTATTATATTAGTTTCTTTTTAAATCTTACAAATCCACACCGTATCTTGTTTTTATACTCTCTTGATATATTCAGATTACTTTGCTTATTATTTGTCTGTACAAAATACTGATGCTAATAGTGTGAATTTTAAAATTAAAAAATCTAATTATTTTTTTTTCAGCTTGCAGAAAGAAAGGAAATGGATGCAATGTTCCAACTAAGAGAAGATAATGAAAATAAAATGCTAAATGCAACTAATGATACAAAGTTTTGTATTTGCAGACGACCTTCTAATGGCATTATGGTAGAATGTGCATTATGCAAAGAATGGTATCATGGTAAGTCATAAATGTTCTTTCATTATAAATGCAGTTCATTAGTGAATTTTATATTTTATCCTTAGTAGAACATATTTTATAGTGTATTTAACTTAAAACAAATTAACATACCTGTATTTATAATGTATTCTTGTATAAGCAATTATTAAAACTTCCTTATTTCTATTCTAGGTTTGATTGTTTACCCCCTTTGCTAATACTAAATTGTTAAAACAAATCAGATATTCTGTGGTTTGAGTATTAAAGAGGCATCATAGTAAATAAAGTTTGATAGGATTACCACTTGCTTTATTGTGTCAAACATCATCAGGGCGGGATAGAAACCAGAATAGAATTATAGTTTTCATTACTAATTAAAACACAAAGGAGGAAGATTAGTAAATAAGAATTAAATAGAATGTTTGATTTCTATAATATTTTTAACACTAATGTGGCATAATAGAAGTAAGTAAAAGGTTTTAATAAAACTTTAAATAATTTTTATTGTAGGGATCAAGGATGTGACAGATGACAAAAAAAGTTTAACCTATAAATAACAATTAATTGACTCTATCTCAAATGAGGTATGAATCTAATGTGTTTGGGCTCACTTGGTCGGTACGGCCAGTCGGGCATGGTCTCAGCATATTCCGCCTTTCTAAAAAGTCAGAGAGGAAGAACTGCAGTACATTTCCTAATGGATGACTCCGGCATAAAACAAAACATTTATGCTTGCCCACAACTCATAAATGTTGGCTACTATTTCATTCTTTGTACAGGTTTTAAAATTGTGCGAAACCTGTATGGTTTGTGCTATATACATTGTTTTGCATATAAATCCTGCCTGGTCTTGTAAATGTTTATACAGAACAAGTAATATAATTTTTTGTTGTTGTAAATTTCCTCTTAAATCAACAAAGAAATGTTTTATTTTTAGTTTCTTTTTATTTTATAATATAGTTAATATTTTTATGTATAATACTGTTAGTATAAATGCGTATGTACATATGTCAGAATAACAATTAAGTGGCAAAATAGAAATAAAATTTCCTTGAAATTTTCCATTTCCATTTCTACGTATGGCGTTTAACTATTTTTGTTTGTTTGTTACTATTTATATGCTTTTTTTTCATCACTTGTAGTTTCCTTACACTTTCCTTTTGCATTGCCCGTTTGTGAAGCAATGTTCGATACCATTAATCCAGTTTGCTTATTTTATTGTTTTCATTCATTTTTAATCCTATACCATTATTAACGATATTGTGTAGTAACCATGGCAACAGTTTAAAATTGTACAATGGAGGTTTCGATGACAACCAGCCAGATGGTGGCAATAGAAAAATTCATATACATCTTTGAAATAGCTTTGGACTTCAAACATGAAAAGATACTCAGTTCGAATCCAACCTAGACCTCCCAAATTTTTATAACTAAAAACTCATCAGCTTAAGTAAGACTATTTACATCAAATATGTGAAACTAAAAACTTATCAGCTCATATAAGACCATTTATTTACCGTAAGTACCAGACACTAAAACTCATCAGCTTAAGTAAGACTATTTACATCAAATATGTGAAACTAAACACTCATCAGCTCGATAAGACTATTTGTTTAGAGCAAATATCTAAAAATAAAAACTCATCTACTCAAATAAGACCATTTATTTACAACAAATATCTAAAACTAAAAATTCATCAGCTCAAATAAAACTAATTACAACACAGACACGCAGCAATCAAATGTGTGGATGGCGGGAGTTCCCGTCTAGTAGGCGCATCTACCTTTAAAAATCCCGTCCGTGCTGTGCTGTCTTAGTGCGTGCTTAGCTTTTGGGTCAAGCCTTTATTAAGACACTATTAAATACCAGGGTTGTTGCCCACCTGGAAAACATGGAAAACCGGGAAAAGTCAGGGAATTTTTTTTGTACCTGGAAAACCTGGAAAAGTCAGGGAATTTAATAATATTGCATGGAATTTTTTTTTCTCAAAGAAAATTTTTTTTGAATAACTAAAAATCTTTTGAATTATTATTCAAAATAAACTTTTAAATAATATCTTACTTTTAAAAAATCTACACGAGCGCCATCTGTATAATTCGTGAGGAATGTGTAAGCAAAATTGTTCTAACTCGGTGCTAACCTAAACTGATTCGAGAGGCCAATTGAATCGTTCATCCGTTTTGTGTGTCCCAAGTTATTCAAATGTAAAGAGAAATGAAAAAATATTAATCGACAACTGCAAGTAAGTATGTAAAGATATTCGATAATTGAAATAATTAGACAAATCATGCCTCGATTTACGTCGTTCGAGAACACGAAACCGACGACTTTTTTTGAATCAACGACTTTGTTTACATTTCGGTTCTCCGAAAATGTTTTGTTTTGATTTCAAGACCAAGTTTTTTTCTGAATATAATGTGTATTCTTTGAACAAATAAATTTCGTACGGTTTTTTATTGCAACATGAAAAGTCTTATTCATTTTATTTTTAACACGCGTTGATTTTTAACTATTTTTAATTTTTAACCCTAGAATACTAATCATGAGTAAATTTTACGCTTAGCCTCATAAAACCGGTTATTTCTCCCTTCCACTTTGTACATTCCTGCCGGACGTCTAGCAGTGCTTTGTTCAATCATTCTGAGTTATAACTGCATTGTGGGAAGTTGATAATATTGCGTATCTTGCCAACTATATTTGTTTTTCGGTAAGTCACCGCGCTTATTTTACGCATGTTTAGTATTAACTGGTAAAATCACGTGAGTATTATTTACGCATGTTTAGTATTAATAGGTAAATTCATATGAGTAATATTTCAACGATCAAAAATGGGATATGTCATAACCTATGGACTGGGACCATATTTTCGACGAGCATTACTTGACGACAAATCACCCGAAGACCCATTCACGATTTCGTTCGATGAAAGTCTCAATAAAGTGAGCCAAAAAAGCCAAATGGACTTGAACATTAAATACTGGAGTAATTCTAAGGGCTTGGTCGTTTGCTCGTATTTAGGATCCACTTTTTTAGGACACACTACTGCTGTCGATCTTCAGCAAGCTTTCAGATCTGAGATAGGAAATCTCGACTTGAGTCATCTGATCCAAGTATCAATGGACGGACCAAATGTCAACCTTAAATTTTATCGGCTATTCAAAAACGAAGTGGAAGCAGAGACCGGACATAAATTAATTGATCTAGGAACATGTGGACTGCACAGTTTACACAACTCCTTCAAAGCGGCAATGAAAGCAACTGGCTGGGAATTATCCGAATTTTTGAAGTCTATCTATCAAGTTTTCAAGAATGTTCCTGCCCGAAAAGCTGACTTCATAAGATTGACGAACTCAAAGAAGTTTCCACTCAAATTTTGCTCCGTCCGTTGGCTTCAAAATTCCGATGTCGCAGAACGAGCAATCGAAATCATTCCTAATTTGAAAAAATATGTTGAAGGTGCCAGAATTGAAGGGATTGAACCAACCAGCAAGTCTTATGAAAAAATGGTAGAAGCTGTCGAGGATCCTTTACTGTGTGCTAAGCTGGCTTTCATGCAAACATTGTCTTTGGAAGTTGAACCTCTTTTACGAATGTTCCAAGCTGATCAACCCATGGCACCGTTTTTGTATACTGATTTTTTAGCTTTGATCTTTTCTGTGATGAAGCGTTTCATCAGAGAAGAAGTTCTACTTAAAGTCACATCTGCGAAAAAACTCGATGTTTTGAAGAAAGATAACCTAATAAGTGTTAAACAGATCAAGATTGGCCATCTTACTCACGGATCATTTCGAAAGGTGTCAGGACTGAAAGAGAAGAGTGTTGTGGAATTTAGAGAGGATTGTTTGAAAGCCTTTCAAACATTCTGCCAGAAACTACAGTCGAAATCTCCGTTGGCTCACGATGCTGCTAGAATAATGACTTTTTGCGATCCCCACGTTATTAGCGACAGCAAAAACGTTGCCATGCGCCGTTTATCGTCATACATTCAAAATTTGATGTCAAGTGGATGGATAAGTGGAATTTCATGTGACAAGGTAGAACGAGAATTCGCAGCCCTTTGTAATAAGCCAGGGATGGACGAAATCTTACGAGATTACTCAAGAGACGAAAGACTGGATGAGTTTTGGATGCGCTTGTTGTTAAAGTACAACTGCTCTCTCGATCTTAAAAAATTTCTCAGGTTGACACTTGTCTTTTCGCACGGCCAAGGAGATATCGAGCGTGGATTTTCTGTAAATAAGGAGTGCCTCGTCGATAACATGTCGGAGAAATCGTTGGTGGCCCAACGTCATGTTTGGGAAGGAGTTCAGAACCAAGGAGGAATTGACCAAATTCAAATAACAAAAAGTATGATTCAGTACGTGAGAAATGCCCGTGGCCGTTACAGAGATGAACTTCAAGAAATTAAAAAAGAAAATGACGATAACAAGAAAAAAGAGTTGGTAAAAAGAAAAGCGAAAGAAAAACTTTCCGAATTGAACGAGAAAAGAAGACGAATCGCAAGTGAAGAGGCAGCCCTCGAAGACGAAATTCGCAAAACGATGAGTGTTCTGAATAATTAATTTTACTTGCAATATTATTAACTAATGATTATTACTATTCAAACTGTGATTCTAAAAGTCATTATATTGTAACTTTAATATATGTGATTTGAAAATGATTGTATTGTTTATACAACGTATTGTTTATAAAAATTTTATATATTTAATGCTGTAAATTATAATAAATATGCCTAAAAAGTCATTATAATAAATGTTTATATCATTTACGATAACCTGGAAAAATAACAATTTTTGGTCTGGAAAACCTGGAAAAGTCAGGGAATTTAAAAATTTTCCAAGCGCAACAACCCTGAATACCTTGAAAAGTAGTAACGACAGCGTCAGATTAAATTCTTTATCCATTTAAAGCCACTCATTGCACTTAGAAGCATTGTTCAGGCCTATGAATGGATAACTTTTTTTTATGTATTGATCTTAATTATTTGATGATATCAGTTAATTCTGATATAGGTTTTTATTTTGCTTTCACAATACTGACCATTGACAGAAACTGTAATTAAAAGAGTGATTGTTCGTCAGAGTTTTACTACATAATAGATCATCACCTCCTTTATTATTTCAAATGCAAGGGGAAGGATGGCAATTAGAAGAGATTTTTATAGCATTTCTATACTACTTAAATAAAAAACAAAAATGATAGCAAAGACAAGAGTATATATCCTCTATAGTAATAATGCTTTAGTTTTCATTACTATTTCAAACACCAAGGTAGAGTAGCAAATAGAATAGGATTATTAATTTATTTACTTTCTCAAACACCATGTTGACTAGATCTTACCTTCTTTGCTGATTATAAATGTAATGCACAGAACAGAAAAAAGATCATTATATAGGACAATTCCCTTTTTTAAATGTCTAAAAAATAAGGGGAATATTAGAATAATATCCTGTCAGAAAAACATTGTTACTGTTATATGGAACTTTACAGTCCTATCTGAATTGGTTTATACAGGGTGTCTAGTGACAGGGAAAACCGGGAAAACCTGGAAAAGTCAGGGAATTTTAAGATTCTGGAAAATTCAAGGAAAAGTCAGGGAAAATTTTAAAAAATCGGGAGAATATTTATTTTGATTAGAAACAAAACTAGTGGCCATTGCTCTCGAATATTTGGTATTGTAAGCCAGCGGTTTAGGGGCAGGGCAGTCAGGAAATAACACTTCTTTATTTAGATGCCCATTATTTATTTGATAAGCCCAATGCTATGACTTCAGGACTTATGTCAATAAATATTAAACGTGTCGAGTTGGTACAGCTGGGAGGTTTTAGCCTGGACCGTGGCCTTGGGGTGCGTAGTGGTTCTGTTATCATATGGACAGGTGGGGATAACAGATAACTCAGTCTGTTTCTGACCACACAGAACGCTGTGTAAACATTCGTAGCCAGCTATTTGTCTAGGCTCGTGATAGTATGTGTTTTATTTGACGGTGATTATTTGTACACTGTTTATTTCAACATGGAAGGTTCCAGTTTTCATTGCCGTAGCGGGCAAGCGCGTCATGCAGATGTCGTCATTACCTCCCCTCCTTCCGTAGGATAAATATAAACTAAAAGATAAAGTGACTGAAGCAGAGATTATATGGTGCGTGAATTTAGTAATGCAACACTTCTTTACGCAATGCAGAAGGTAGTGTGCCTCTTTCTAAGGATGTTCCCTGATAGCACCATTGCACAGATCATGAGATTGGGGAAAGATAACATTTCCTATAGTGTTGTAATCGGTTTATCAAATTATATTAAAGACCTGTTACTGACATCATTAAATTCAAATTCTAACTATGTAATTGGCTTTGATGAAAGTTTAAACAAAATATCACAAAGAGCCCAAATGGATTTGAGTGTTAGGTATTGGGATGCAGAGACGGATGAAGTGAAAGCTCGATATTTTGGTTCTGTGTTCCTTACAGACACAAAAGCAAAAGAGTTACTCAATTCGTTCTTCAAAGTCTGGATTTATCCAAGATCCTTCAAATATCAATGTAAACTGGGCTTTCTGTAGACATCTAAAAGAGGAAAAGTCAGGGAAAACTCAGGGAATTTCTTCAAGCTATTTTACTAGACACCCTGTTATAGTCCTTAGTTCTTTGGTTTAAGAATTTCAAAATAATGTAAATTCATAAATCTGTATAACTATTAAAAGATAGTTTTTAACCTTATTATCAGTAGAATATCATCACTATAAATAAAACTAAATATTTGAAGCAGCAAACATGCAAAATAACTTGAATCTCACAATATGAAAAAATTACTTTGAATCATACATGTTTGATAACCGTCTGGTTATCATCAGAGATAGGTGAACTTAGGAATAGTTAATACTAGTTCCTACAATTATAGGCCTATTGTTAATAATTTCATTATGACAGATTGGCTATCGAAATGTGTGACATTGAAGTAGTTTTTTTAACCCGTCAGAGGGCGCCTGCAGAGTTTATCTCTGCACGTATTATTATTTGTTGAGAAAACGTCTTTTCATTTGTCAGATGTTTATTTCCAGCTCGTTACTCCACAACCTGCATTCTAGAAAACGCCAAAAAACCCCAACCTATTTTTGTTAATTTTTTCTAAGTAGCATTAGTGTGAATTTAATCTTTGTGTAGATTTCGTCCGCAAGCGCCCTTTCGTGTAAGTTATTTGTCCGAAGTTCCTAAGTAATTTGCATTACAAAAGACTTTGTGGAGTTAAGTTATTACTGTTTTTTTTGTTGCTATTAATTTAGTGTTGTATATCTTTTTAGTATCTAAGTTTCACATTTTACTGTTCCATTTGAAGAGGAGAGAATTTATAAAATGCTATTTGGTGTCGGAAAAGAAGAAAATCAATAAATACTTTCTACCAAAAATTTTGTTAGGCATTTCTTTGATTATTCTGATGAAAATGAGTCCCTGCCAGATGATGAACCTGACAACGAAGTCAATGAAATTGTAAATGAAACAAATGAAGACATAAAAGGTTATCTGAAAATGACGAAAGTGACCAATGTGTTAAAATGTCAGATTTTGACGTTATAAAGAAAATGCCCCTAAACATTCGCGAGGAAGCTGTTACCGTGCAGTTTCGCAATAGAAGAGAAGATTTGTTTAGTAAAAAACGAAAAATGCTGTGGTTCACTGAACCAGAATGGCAAGGGAGAACATAAAAAATAAACATAATTCCCATGAGAATAGGTCATGTTCACACTACACTAGTGGTGACTAGTAAGTCTAGAAATGAACAATTATGATTTGGTTTTACAACAAAGACTGTAAGATTCTGCTAGAACCTGTTGTGTTATAAAGCCAATATTTTTTCATCCACTAATTTTTAGGGTTACATATTTTAATAAAAATATACCTTATTTTATCTAAATATTATAATAAATTTCATATTCTTATATGTAGGGCCTATCATCACGATAATGTATTTTATACGTTTAGACGTTGAATTACTTCATTACAGAAAAATTACCCGCAAACACCTCCCCCATAATAAAAACAGTGTTCTAGTATTTTAACAATTCAAAATATTTTTAGAAATATGTCATTTAGAAAATTAAAATTGTACAATAATGATGTCTAAAATTATTTACAATGCATTTATGTAGTATTTAATTGTGAAGTCACTAAAATATAAAATCGTAAAACGTTTAAATTTTAAAGGGTATTTGTGCAGAATAACCTCCACAAGCGCCCTCTTCTGTTTTAAACTCTATGAGCCCTCTCGAAGGTAAAATATATTGTAACATTTGAGTTATTTTGCATATTGCTGCTTATGTTGTGCTCGCAAGTATAGCTAAAAAGTGAATTGAATATTTGAAATTTGTTAGAAGGCTCATCAGTTATCTATATTATCTACTTGATAAACTACAAACATTGAAATTTTGTAAAAGTGGTTGAATCAAATGTTTTATTATACAAAGTGTATGTGAGTTGATATAGTTTATAGACCTTGCATCATGTATGTTTGCAGAGCTTGGGAGATTGTCCGGTAGTAGTAATAAACACCACACATTTATTTAAAAAATATTAATTTTCAAGTTTAGATCTGAGGGGATTAAAATTATTTTCATTAGTATAATAAGTTTAAAACTAAGGAATTGTTGTTTATGTTTCATGTTACTTGTTATAGTGCCACTCTACTTCTGAACTCTGCTATATTATTTTGATTTTAGTTATTTAACAAATAATTTTTCCTTTTGTTTTTTTTTTTGAAAAAAAATAATTCTCATTTAAAAACTCTCTTAACTTGATAGGTACCTGTGTTCCTACAACAAAGCCACAAGTGAAAGGAGAAAAACCTAAGATTAGTATTGTTGAATCAAAATATCTGTGTTTAATATGTCTGCGATCTAGACGTCCAAGAATGGAAACAATTTTGGCTCTTTTAGTAGCTCTTCAGCAACTGCCTGTTCGTTTACCAGAAGGAGAGGCCTTACAGTGTCTTACAGAACGAGCAATGAACTGGCAGGTAATGTATTTACATTGTTAAATACTTATACTGTCCTACTCATATTAAATTATATAGTCTTTATTTTTTAGTTAGTGTTATTTTAGGATATTTTTTTTATAGTCAGTATTCGCTTTTTTCAGGGAAGAACTGCAGATATTTAAAAGTACTATAACCCTTAATTTTCTGGGCTGGGCGTTGTAGGGCAGATAATATTTTTAAGGGCTTATTCTGATCTGTCAGTGCATATGCACTTGCATCATCATTTATATATGTAAAAACTCCTTTCTAAAAACTCTAATTATAATATTCATTTCATATTTACCTTTTTGTACTTATTGTAGGCATAGGCTTTGTATTCACCAATGCATTGTTTTTATAAATTATTATCCCATCTTCTCTCAAATATGACAAATTATTCATATATATATATATATATATATATATATATATATATATATATATATATATATATATATGTTGATATTTTATGTAATCCATTGTTTTTCCGTTGCACTGACTTTATGAAGTTAGTATATTACTATTGTAAGTAATTTTATCCACCATTAAGTGCAATGATTTTACCTTGTGTGATGAGGCTCCTTTCGGTCACTTGACCATTGTCGAATCCATATGGAGAAAAGTAATCAGTGATTCGAAATATTCGACAATGGTCAAGTGACCGAAAGGTGCCTCATCACAACAAGGTAAAATTATTGCACTTAGTGCTGGATAAGAGTATATACAAAAGTAATATATCAAATTCATAAAGTTCTACACATGTTTGAGAGAAGATGGGTAAATAATTTACATACATAAAATAGGTTTCCTCGTTTGTTTTGATATATATATCTTGATATTTTACGTTAATATTTATGTTTCTGGTGTCACCAGAAAAATAGAGAAAAATTAATCAGTGATTCGACAATGGCCAAGTGACCGAAAGGTGCCTCATCACACAAGGTAAAATTATTGCACTTAGTGGTGGATAAAATTATTTATAATAGTAATATATTAACGTTATATATATATATTTAGGTTAGTTTTTGTTGGTAAAGATTATTTAGATTTTTTGGACTAGGAGACTGACAGACTTACCTTGGTAAGAGTCCACTCTGTAGTCTTGAAATAGAAACATATAAAAGCACTTAACCAATGATATATTTCAACCACACTGTGGTCTTTGTCAATCAAAGAGAAAACACAAAAAGAAATATGAGAGAATGAAATAAAATAATTATAAATTGTAATCACAGATTGTGTAGAGTAGAAATCAGATGTCACAGATGCACAGATTAAAGATATATATATATATATATATATATATATATATATATATATATATATATATATATATATATTAATATAATATAATATTAATATAATATTAATATAATATAATATTAATATAATATTAATATAATATTAAATATATATATATAGTTTCCATGAGCATATTAGTGATTATAGTTTATATAAGTCTGTCAGGGGAAAAGAGATTGGAAACGTCTGATGAGGCTATTAGGAAAAAAATAAGAAAAAAAAAGAATGGATTTATCTGATGTTGAGGCTAAGGGATTCTCTGGACTTGGTATACCACTGGTATGATAGTTCCCATCTTCTCAGTTCTGAGGGATTGCAAACAGGGGGGAGTGATTTAATTATTTTTGTGGTAGAGCAGAGAAATCCATTCTTTTTTTCCTAATAGCCTCATTAGACGTTTCCAATCCCTTTTCCCCTATCAGACTTATATAAACTATAATCACTCATATGCTCATGGAAACAATATATATATATATTAAATATTATATATTAAATATAATATATTATTATAAATATTAAATATATATATATATATATATATATATATATATCTTTAATCTGTGACATCTGATTTCTACTCTACACAATCTGTGATTACAACTTATATTTATTTTATTTCATTCTCTCATATTTCTTTTTGTGTTTTCTCTTTGATTGACAAAGACCACTGTGTGGTTGAAATATATCATTGGTTAAGTGCTTTTATGTGTTTCTATTTCAAGACTACAGAGTGGACTCTTACCAAGGTAAGTCTGTCAGTCTCCTAGTCCAAAAAATCTATCTATCTATATATATATATATATATATATATATATCTTTAATCTGTGACATCTGATTTCTACTCTACACAATCTGTGATTACAACTTATATTTATTTTATTTCATTCTCTCATATTTCTTTTTGTGTTTTCTCTTTGATTGACAAAGACCACTGTGTGGTTGAAATATATCATTGGTTAAGTGCTTTTATGTGTTTCTATTTCAAGACTACAGAGTGGACTCTTACCAAGGTAAGTCTGTCAGTCTCCTAGTCCAAAAAATCTATCTATCTATATATATATATATATATATATATATATATATATATATATACATATATGTTAGTGATGAGTTAATTCCAAAATTTGACAGATTCGGAAATTGATACTGATACCAAGAAATTGATTACCAATTCTTGATTCCAAATACCACAATTACTAGCCTAATAGAGAAGGAAAAATGTAATTTTTTATGATATTTTAAGAGTTAATGTTTACAAAAAGTATTTCCGGCGTTACAACAGCGACAACGCATTAACGAGATATTATTTGAGTGACGACAGGTATTTTACCGCCCAATATGTAAACGTGACATTGTGTTAAAGTGTTATTGCCATTGGTAAACTCAAAATCATGTTAGAGCGGCGATGGGTATTCTACCGCCCGATGTTTAAGCACGACATTATGTTTGAGCAACAACGGATATTTTACCCTTTGAGCAACAACGGATATTTTACCCTTGATGTGTAAATGCAACATAATGTTAGAGCAGCGACGGATATTTTACCACCCGATGTCTAAATGCAATATTATGATTTAGCGGCGACGAATATTTTACAGCCTAGTGTGCAAACACAACATAATGCGACGGATATTTTATTACTCAATGTGTAAATGCGACATTGTGTTAAGGGGCAACACTGCCTGATGTGTAAACGGGATATTATGATGTATTAGTGTCAGATATTTTACTGCCCGATATGTAAATGGGACATTGTTGTAGCAGCAATGAATATTTATCGCTGAATGTGTACTTTCCGGCTGCGCTAGAATTAATGTATTTGGAATCAACTCTGTCGATTTTTGATTCCGATTCTAGTTTCCAGTATCGGTGGAATTGACTCTTTTATATAATCAAGAATTGGCCCATCACTAATAATTATTTATATTTATTTATTTATTTCTTATTCAATATTGTATAAGCCTTCACATTGCATTTTGTCTGATTACTACTTTTATATGCCAGTCAGCTGACAACTCCAGTTATTTTTTTTAAACCTATTTGTTTTATTTGCTATCCAAACTGCAAAGTTGACAGATAAACAAACAACATTATTTTTAATTAATTAAATTATAACAGTTCGGGGAAAATGTAACTGGATAGTGGTAATAACTATCATGCAAATGCCAAATTACCAAGAGACAAAATGTCTTGTCAAAGTATTTATAGCACCTAGCGAAAGTGGCAAAATGGAATTTTTAAGGTAGGCCGGTGGGATCTTTTAACCCCATGTTTTGTATTCACGTATCCAGTTGAGATCGCGCAATAGCCAGCAGGAACATTCCCGTATTTGTACGTTCTACTATTTCTCTGAGATTATCATTGCCGTATGTTAAAGATTTTTTTCCTGTGTATTGTGCTGTATTTTAGGTTGAATATTTGCAACTATCTCGACATAAATATTACACAGAGTACATAGCCACCATTTTTGTGTGTCAAAAGTCAATGGTTTTTCTACTTATTTACAAATTGTTTCTAAGTTTGTGCGGTTTTTTACAATAAATAGGCGATTGAATAGTGAAGAAGTTCTTTTGTGTCCAGAGACTATGGGTTTTCCTACGCGTTCACAGATCTTTTCGGAGTTTGTGCAGTATTTTAAAATGAATAAGTATTTTACAAAAAAAAAATTTTTAGCAAAAAATTGTCATTAATCGTAAGGTCAAGTTAGGTTAACATGAGGAAATAAGTAATCTAAATAAAATAACAGAT
Source organism: Prosapia bicincta (assembly GCA_036971475.1). Lineage (NCBI taxonomy): Eukaryota > Metazoa > Arthropoda > Insecta > Hemiptera > Cercopidae > Prosapia > Prosapia bicincta. The sequence goes on along the minus strand of JBAIZL010000006.1, from coordinate 42,200,390 downwards.
ATTACAAACAGTACTGTAATTTAAAAAATTAGAGAAAAATAAAAAGTTTAGAAAAAAGTAAAAAAGAAGTTTAGAAATTTTTCAAAAATATGTTCCTCCCAAGAGCTATCAGACCCGGCACATGTTGTTAATCAAAGGGTTGAAGGGACTAGTCTCTTGAATATTTATTCTAAAAGCCCCTAAATATCTATTCTAAGAGGGTATTCAAACTTTTGACCAGTATTTTATTAGATACCCATTGATACTTGAAATTTCAAAGATCTTCATTACAAGTTTTTATTTATAAAAACCTGAAAATAAACCTAAAATTTTTCTAGATTCTTTGGAAACTTGTGAATTTTCTTCTAGGCATTTCCTCCTAAAAAATTCATGTTTTATAATATCTTCTTTCTCGATAATGCCTTATCTTCATAAACCGATAATTTTATTGAATGAAAATTTTGAAGATTTAGTTAGTAATCTAACGAGACAGCTGGACTAAAATGTTATTCTTGAGAATGCTGTTTCCCAAGTTATTATATCTAGTGATAGTGTTTGTTATTTTGATTATACCTTAAACAGAAAGGTATACAAAACTTTTGGACTGATTATGATGTCATAGTGTTGCATTAAAAGGCATTAAATGTTTGTAGTATGTAGGTGATCATTGTAAAATGGTAAGATACAAACTGCCTTGTTAATCTTTGACACTTTTTTGTTGATGTTATTTGTATCAGTTTTTTACAATATTTGACTGTTTTAAATTACACCTTAATCTATTATCAATCCCTTCTGTGCTGTGTTATTCTATGTTATAATTAAACTCTTCCCTTTCAAAGGACCGAGCTCGTCAGTTGTTGGAGTCTGAAGAGATTGCAGGGGCTATTGTCAAACTGTCACTTTTTTCCCAAAGAACATCTGAAACAAGGCAAAAGTCAGATAAAGCAGTCAACCCTGACAAGAAGGCTGCAAGTAAACCAGAAGTTCAACGGCAAGTTGCTGTCATAACACCATTCAGTGGAGTTCCTGACCCTGACCCATCAGTAAGTATTCTATGTAATACATCCTGAAGAAATGTGTTCTGAGATTTTTTTATAGTTCTATTAAAAAACTGTTTTCAATGTTATATACATCTTCTGGTAAAGTAGTTATTATTTTATTTTATTGTTATCATAATTATTTTATTGTAAAGTATAAAACATATCTGATTAGATCTAGTTTTTATTCACTTAAATCTAAATTCTGCATTACAATTCAGGAGTTTACACTATCTAAATTTTACATCGTTGTATTAGAAAGGAATCGGATTTAATGTCTATTAGTAAATGTGATTTTTGTTTTGCTGTCTGAAAATTATTTTATTATATTTTTAAAACCGATTTGTAATTAACAAGAGTTTAAAATATCAAAATTGGATTTAAATGTGTTCAGTTAACTTCACTATTTGTATTCATTAAGGTTGTGAATATTGGTAGGATCAAGGTAATGATGTAAACAGTCTATACTCTGAGCTAGGAATAAACTCTCAAAATATTTGTATTCATTAAGGTTGTGAATATTGGTAGGATCAAGGTAATTATGTAAACAGTCTATACTCTGAGCTAGGAATAAACTCTCAAAATATTTGTATTCATTAAGGTTGTGAATATTGGTAGGATCAAGGTAATTATGTAAACAGTCTATACTCTGAGCTAGGAATAAACTCTCAAAATATTTGTATTCATTAAGGTTGTGAATATTGGTAGGATCAAGGTAATTATGTAAACAGTCTATACTCTGAGCTAGGAATAAACTCTCAAAATATTTGTATTCATTAAGGTTGTGAATATTGGTAGGATCAAGGTAATTATGTAAACAGTCTATACTCTGAGCTAGGAATAAACTCTCAAATATTTGTATTCATTAAGGTTGTGAATATTGGTAGGATCAAGGTATTTATGTAAACAGTCTGTACTCTAAGCTAGGAATAAACTCTCAAAATATTTGTATTCATTAAGGTTGTGAATATTGGTAGGATCAAGGTAATTATGTAAACAGTCTATACTCTGAGCTAGGAATAAACTCTCAAATATTTGTATTCATTAAGGTTGTGAATATTGGTAGAATCAAGGTAATTATGTAAACAGTCTATACTCTGAGCTAGGAATATACTCTCAAAATATTTGTATTCATTAAGGTTGTGAATATTGGTAGGATCAAGGTAATTATGTAAACAGTCTATACTCTGACCTAGGAATAAACTCTCAAATATTTGTATTCATTAAGGTTGTGAATATTGGTAGGATCAAGGTAATTATGTAAACAGTCTATACTCTGACCTAGGAATAAACTCTCAAATATTTGTATTCATTAAGGTTGTGAATATTGGTAGGATCAAGGTAATTATGTAAACAGTCTGTACTCTAAGCTAGGAATAAACTCTCAAAATATTTGTATTCATTAAGGTTGTGAATATTGGTAGGATCAAGGTAATTATGTAAACAGTCTATACTCTGAGCTAGGAATATACTCTCAAAATATTTGTATTCATTAAGGTTGTGAATATTGGTAGGATCAAGGTAATTATGTAAACAGTCTATACTCTGACCTAGGAATAAACTCTCAAATATTTGTATTCATTAAGGTTGTGAATATTGGTAGGATCAAGGTAATTATGTAAACAGTCTGTACTCTAAGCTAGGAATAAACTCTCAAAATATTTGTATTCATTAAGGTTGTGAATATTGGTAGGATCAAGGTAATTATGTAAACAGTCTATACTCTGAGCTAGGAATAAACTCTCAAAATATTTGTATTCATTAAGGTTGTGAATATTGGTAGGATCAAGGTAATTATGTAAACAGTCTATACTCTGAGCTAGGAATAAACTCTCAAATATTTGTATTCATTAAGGTTGTGAATATTGGTAGGATCAAGGTAATTATGTAAACAGTCTATACTCTGAGCTAGGAATAAACTCTCAAATATTTGTATTCATTAAGGTTGTGAATATTGGTAGGATCAAGGTAATTATGTAAACAGTCTATACTCTGAGCTAGGAATAAACTCTCAAATATTTGTATTCATTAAGGTTGTGAATATTGGTAGGATCAAGGTAATTATGTAAACAGTCTATACTCTGAGCTAGGAATAAACTCTCAAATATTTGTATTCATTAAGGTTGTGAATATTGGTAGGATCAAGGTAATTATGTAAACAGTCTATACTCTGAGCTAGGAATAAACTCTCAAATATTTGTATTCATTAAGGTTGTGAATATTGGTAGGATCAAGGTAATTATGTAAACAGTCTATACTCTGAGCTAGGAATAAACTCTCAAATATTTGTATTCATTAAGGTTGTGAATATTGGTAGGATCAAGGTAATTATGTAAACAGTCTATACTCTGAGCTAGGAATAAACTCTCAAATATTTGTATTCATTAAGGTTGTGAATATTGGTAGGATCAAGGTAATTATGTAAACAGTCTATACTCTGAGCTAGGAATAAACTCTCAAAATATTTGTATTCATTAAGGTTGTGAATATTGGTAGGATCAAGGTAATTATGTAAACAGTCTATACTCTGAGCTAGGAATAAACTCTCAAAATATTTGTATTCATTAAGGTTGTGAATATTGGTAGGATCAAGGTAATTATGTAAACAGTCTGTACTCTGAGCTAGGAATAAACTCTCAAATATTTGTATTCATTAAGGTTGTGAATATTTGTAGGATCAAGGTAATTGTGTAAACAGTCTGTACTCTGAGCTAGGAATAAACTCTCAAAATATTTGTATTCATTAAGTTTGTGAATATTGGTAGGATCAAGGTAATTATGTAAACAGTCTGTACTCTAAGCTAGGAATAAACTCTCAAATATTTGTATTCATTAAGGTTGTGAATATTTGTAGGATCAAGGTAATTGTGTAAACAGTCTATACTCTGAGCTAGGAATAAACTCTCAAAATATTTGTATTCATTAAGTTTGTGAATATTGGTAGGATCAAGGTAATTATGTAAACAGTCTGTACTCTAAGCTAGGAATAAACTCTCAAATATTTGAGTTCACATAGTCCAGTTACTGAACATTTTCCTCTCCAAATTCTGTAAAACTGTACTAATTTACTTGGAATTTTGACATTAGTTTTAAAATAACAAAAGTTATTTAGTCCTAATGGTGCTCTTCCCTGAGTGTAAATTTAAAAATTCAAAATAATCTCAAAAATCAATACATAATAATTTTTGAGCAAAAAATTTTTTATAAATTTTTTTTGTAACCCAATGTTTTTTGAGCTATTCATAATTGAAAATGTCAGAAAGCATTTTTTCCACCAATATCTCAAAAACCTTAGTCTATGAAAAAAATCATTTTTTTTAAAAAAAGGGTTTATGAAAAAGCAAACTTTATTGTTTCAAAAGTTTGTTTAAAAAGCAAAAATTATGAAAATAATTATTAAATTTTATTCTTGAAAACTTGATTTTTCTTTCAAAAATACTAAAAAGTAATAAAAATTATGAAAAACGTATAATATATATAAAAAAAATAATAATATATTCATAACTATGCCTTTTTATTTTTGTAGCAATTAAATGAAATTGTATATATATAACTGTTTACTTACATACATTTCCGAGCCCTTTAAGCTCACAACTATAGGTTCAAACAAATTTGCATGTCCGTGTAGTCCATGATATTCCCTAGAAAATTGTTTGTCAATGGATAAAATAGCTTAAAAGAGATTGAGGTTAGTGCTAAAAATGAAATATATTTTTTCAGAGAAAATTCTGAAGCATGGAGATATTTTAAATTTTGGAGCATCTATACATTTGGCTATATCATATTTACTTTCTATGTGCTTAATACACTACAGACACACACACCCACACACAAATACATGTTAAAAATACGTATAATAAATGCTTCGAAATGCTTTGGAATATAAATGTCTAAATATGGTAGTGTTACTGAAAGCAAAAATTTTAGAACAAATCCAAGTGTAATAATAAATATGTATTCTTGGTTATATATTTAGTGAGCAATATCTATATTTAATTCCGGAAGCTGATTGGTCCCCATGAAATTTCTCAATGAAGGAACAAGATAGCTTAATTAGATTAATTTTAAAGCTTCAGGGCTAATGGCGGTGGGAAAACTATCAAACATGTCAAAAATTACCTGGGCTTCGCTCCACTGGCCATGATAGATCCAATGATTTTCTAATGGAAATATCATTACAGTGGGCTTATTATTAAGTAATCCCTAAATGCCAAATGATTATTAATATATATATAACAGATTGTGATAACATCAGCTGATGCGAATTTGATAATTTATTTTATTTTTATTGTTCTGTTTAATTAAAATGTTGAAATGTATCTAATAGGGGAATGATGCAAGTTTGTGTACAATTTCTGGAAATGGTATGCAGTAAAAATAATGGTTTAGGATGATTTGCAAGATCATAGCCTAATTTACAGTGTCGGCAAAAAGTTTAGGGACATCCCTACATTTGTATGTTTTTGCTATTGTCCTAAAACTTTCTGCCAATCATATATTAGTAACTTATCAATGAATTAAGCATGAAAAGTTACGATTTTCCTGAAATTTTCATTCTTTTATAAGTAAGGGTTGGCAAATTATAAATTTTTTTCCCATTTTAAAATTTTTGAGGAAACCCCTGTTTTTTTCTAATTAAAAATGTATAATAAAAAAAATACACATCTGATTAAAATGATACTTTGTACAAATGTTTAGCATAACATTTAGAATGTAAATATGCATTATTTATTATTTACAAAAAATCACCTCTCATTTGGTACCAGGTTAACTTTGCTTTAGATTTTCAGATTTTTCAGCATACAATTCTCGCATTTCAATAGCGAATATCTAGTGAACGGAGCCACTTGGAGCGGAACTGACTGTACCGTTGTGTTCCTCGCGTCATGGCGGGTCGGGGGTACAGTCAGTTCCGCTCCAAGTGGCTCCGTTCACTAGATATTCGCTATTGAAATGTGAGAATTTTATGCTGAAAAATCTGAAAATCTAAAGCAAAGTTAACCTGGTACCAAATGAGAGGTGATTTTTTGTAAATAATAAATAATGCATATTTACATTCTAAATGTTATGCTAAACATTCAAAGTATCATTTTAATCAGATGTGTATTTTTTTTATTATACATTTTTAATTAGAAAAAAACAGGGGTTTCCTCAAAAATTTTAAAATGGGAAAAAAATTTATAATTTGCCAACCCTTACTTATAAATGAATGAAAATTTCAGGAAAATCGTAACTTTTCATGCTTAATTCATTGATAAGTTACTAATATATGATTGGCAGAAAGTTTTAGGACAATAGCAAAAACATATAAATGTAGGGGTGTCCCTAAACTTTTTGCCGACACTGTATTGTTTATGTCTGTTGATTTTAGTGTTCTGTTTGAATAAAAATGTTGAAATGAATCGTAATAAAGGATGGCCGTGAGGTTATAGACAATTATTTAGGAATGGTGGTGGAGAGAAAGGTTAAGGACCATTTACAATGCAGGAGGGGCTGATGAACATATCCACAATTTTAGAAGCCCTCTAAATAATGAAAATTACGTGATTCAGAATAGTGGCTTAATTCAATAACACCAGCTGGTGCTTCCTCACAATTTAAAAATAAAGATTGGAGCTATAGTTATGGTAATCAGAAATATCAATATGTCTTCTGGACTGGTAGATGGAGTAAAACTAATTCTGAAAGTTATGTTGGAATAACCATTTTACTTGGAAATAGCTACTGGCAAAAACAAAGGCCAAACAGTATTTCTTCCAAGAATAAAACTAATAAGAACAGATAAAAATATGCCTTTTTCATTCGTTAGGACTCAGTTTCTAATAAGGCTAACCTTTGCAATGACCATAATGAAAGCTCAAGGGCAAACCTTTGAAAATTTTGTATCTATTTAAGAAACCCATTACGTATTCAGTCATGGACAATTATACATAGCTATTAGTAGAGCAAGAGCGCCTCGAGACATTAAGATTCAAATAGAAAACTGAAGGACATAAGGGAAAATAAAAATAGTTAAACAATAAAATACTAGAAATATTATTGTGATTCTAGCATGACATGTTTTGGTATTTGAATCACATTATCAATATAATACTTAAGCTAATAAAATTTCATTAATTTTTAAAAATGTATTCATTTTTTCTAGTAAAACTTAATTATTTATTTCAGAATGAAAACTCTCAGTCTCATAGCTCGAGACATCAACAACAAGTCAATGATAGTAATCAAGGAGTGTCAGCTAGTAATTCTGAGCATGCATATTCGTCTGGTATGTAATATGAGTTAGATAGTAAATTTTGTGAAGGTTTCTAAGAAATAAATTTGATAATTTAAATAATTAAAACCTTTTAACCATGAATAAACCTTCTTATTTAAATCTTAATGAACATTTTGATTACAAAGCAATCATCTTTAAAAGTATTTATTACAAAAATAGTTACATTTAATATATACACTATTAACTCCCTCTACATACCTCTTGCACTATCCGACCAATCATGTTGCGGCAAGGTCCCTATATACTAACCAATATCACTGTAGAAAGGTCCAGCCAATCAGCTTGATATGCTGAGGGGGTTACTGGTATAATATTTTAATTTATAGTTTTATTTTTTAGGCTAACATATTTCACGAAAAATACACCACAACTATTCTTAACTGACGAAAACAATTGTGACATTTGGATAAATCCTTTCAGAATTCAATAAGTTAATTTTTGCCATATATATATATATAGATTTTTTGGACTAGGAGACTGACACTTACCTTGGTAAGAGTCCACTCTGTAGTCTTGAAATAGAAACACATAAAAGCACTTAACCAATGATATATTTCAACCACACAGTGGTCTTTGTCAATCAAAGAGAAAACACAAAAAGAAATATGAGAGAATGAAATAAAATAAAATAAAATAAATATTTATTAAATATTAAATATTATTAAAATATTAAATATTATTAAAATATTTATTTTATTTTATTTTATTTCATTCTCTCATATTTCTTTTTGTGTTTTCTCTTTGATTGACAAAGACCACTGTGTGGTTGAAATATATCATTGGTTAAGTGCTTTTATGTGTTCCTATTTCAAGACTACAGAGTAGACTCTTACCAAGGTAAGTCTGTCAGTCTCCTAGTCCAAAAAATCTAAATAATCTTTACCAACCAAAACTAACCTAAATATATATCATGTCACTAGTGACCGGCACTATTGTTGCATAGGGGGTCACCCTGACCGACAATGTAGACCTAACTTTAGATCATTACACAAGGTTGTCAAGCACATTTGCGACATATTTAACCATATGACATGTCCGACACAGCCTCTGTGTATCCTCCTGCAACTTGGCTTTCAGAATTTTTTTTTTTATTACAAGACTATAATTATTGGGAAACTAGAAACAAAATCTATACAGAGCACAGTAGTGTCAATATAACTAAAAACAACCCTTCTACAAATATTTAAACACCCATGATGTACATTTCGCCAACACTGTTAGCATCATCAGACGGTTATAAATATTCCGGAGCTAAAAACTAGAAAAACTAATGGGCATCACTGCCACTACTTCGCCCAGTGACCGGTTTATCCAGCACCATCTCTGTATGCAGGAACAAGACCACGTCACTGACATCATGTAAGATCTAACTAAAAAACTAATTTACAATAAAGTAGGAATACTAGTAAAGATAATCAAATTAAATGAAAATGAAATAAAACTAAAGTTGGAAAATATAAAAATAACATCAAAAATAATAATAAAATACCATCTAATTAAACTATAATTACAACTACAGAAATAAGTGATGTATTTGGTGATAACAAAGAGAATAAACTAGAACCAGGAATTGGGCCTTAATCAGCGCCCATCAACAAATCTCCCTTAGTTTTAGTAATGAATATACGCTCATAACTATCAAGCAACCTGTTGGAGGGCAGCGTTTTGCCCACCTCAACGCTATTGATATCTAACTCATGGCCACAGTCAGGATATGTTCAGCCACACTGGACTTATCCGGCCTTTCATATTTAATATGAGCTAGATGTTCTTTAAAACTAGTTATAGTCTTTTCTCCTTGTCTGATGTCCAATGTACATTTTGTCAAAAGTTTTGCAAGTAATAGTATGGAGTCCACACCTATCCAACTTCGAAAGTTTATCCTTAGGATTAACTAATAAATCAGTTAACCAATTAGGATTTGTATAAGCTATTCTTAAATTGAAATTTTTTAAAATTTGATTTTGAGAATTAATCATTGTCAATGAGAATTTCATTTTTAATATAATGAAAGTATGTGGAATCTTACTTTTTTAAGCTATGCTTTGGTGACAATAAATAGGCGAAACATTCACAATGTTTAATTATTTGTAAAGCTTTCCCATCTGAGATGTGTTCTGAAGATCAGTTGGGAGTTCTAGGTTGCAATAATATAACAACTCATCTTCATATTTGTATACAGTACTTTTTAACTTATTTTCTGTCTTGATTATTCTATTATTCTACTACTCAATAATTTGTTTCTCTTTGCCCATCCAGTTGTTTAAGAGTTTATCACAGCATAACATTTATAAAGGGTCTTCCAGATAAATGATACATGGAGTTTCCATTCGTGTATTATTTGCACTGCTTTTTTCATTGATTTTAGTGTTTATTCTGTACCAGTCATTTAAATGATGGCCTGCAGTTACAAGGGGAATGCAAAAAATAAGTTTCCCTAATTTTTGGGGGAAATAAAAAACATAATTCCACAATAAACACATGTATTTTATGATCTCACATCATATTCTATTTTTCTACATAATTTCCATCCCTATTCAAGCACTTTTCATACCGAAACTTAAGTTTCTTCAAACCATCTGCATACCATTCAGCCGCCATACTTTTAAACCAGGTATTCACTTCACTTTCCAAGTCATCATTGTTAGCAAAGCGTCAACCGCCGAGGTGATTCTTGAGCTCAGGAAACAAGTGAAAATCACTAGGAGCAAGGTCTGGGGAGTATGGAGGGTGGTCAGAGATATCCCACTTAAGTTTTTCGAGAAGCTCCCTTGTTGCAGGAGCAGCATGTGAGCAAGCGTTGTCATGAAGAAAAAACACCCCCCCCCCCCCGTGACAAAAGCCCACGTTGTTTGTTCTGGATTGCCCGACGAAGTCTTAGGAGAACGTCACAGTACCGTTCCGCATTTATTGTTTCACCCCAAGGTAGGTAATCTATCAATAAAACTCCACGGCAGTCCCAAAACACTGTAGCCATCACTTTCTCTGCCGACTGAATCACTTTGGCTTTCTGTAGTTTTGTTTCGGGCGTTGAATGGTGAATCCATGTTTCATCACCAGTGACTATTCTAGAAAACAGATCATCACCTTCGTCCATAAAAGATTACAAGAAAGATTGTGCAGCTGCCACACGTTGTTGCTTATGGCCGTCAGACAGTAAACGAGGAACCCACCTTGCACATACTTTCGACAGCTGAAGCTGTTTAGAGATGATGTTGTGAAGAGATGCGCGGCAAATTTCAATGTTTGGTGGGAGCTGATCCATAATTTCGTCAAGTGTCAATCGCTGGTCAGCATCAATAACGTCGCGCACTGCAGAAATGACGCCTTTTTGGTGAGCGGTAGCTGGGCGTCCATCTCGCTGTTCATCATGAACATTTTCTCTTCCCTCCAAAAACAATTTTCTCCAACGACGAACCATTTGTATAGTCATTACATGTTCACCATACACCTCACATAACTGACGATGAATTTCAACGGCAGATTCACTTTTGCAGTCAAAAAACGAATAACACTCTGCACCTCACAACTGGCGGCAAAGTCCCCACTCTCGGAAAGATGCTCCGTCACTCACGCCTGGTGACACACACGTGGGAAACTTATTTTTTGGATCCCCCTCGTATTTTACTAAGCGGAGGGAAACGCCTTGAATTTGTTTAAAAATCTTAGTGCATTGTGTTTTTTTCCCTTCACCCGTTGCAAGAAATTTTATTATTTGAAAATATCTGATTTTCAGTTGATTTAAATTCATTAACGTCTTAATTTAAAATATATTATGTAGTGTGTGGTATAAATTGAATATATATATTGATGATAAATTGCAATTTCCATTCCAACCCCGAACGAATTTGTACTACCAGCAATCTGTGAATAAGATTTATAAAATTAAAATGTTATTAATTTGATATGTAGAATAATTTTTTTTAATGCAATAAGTTTTGTATTGAAAAAGAGGGGCCTACTGTTGGTGGCCAGTACTGAATTTCTTAGCATGCATAGATCTGATACAGTTTAATATTTAGGTTTTTACCCTTTCTCTTCACTTATGTTAGAATGTATAAAGGTTTTATACTGCTATCAAACTTGATAACCTATATAACAGGTGTTTTTTAGTATTTTACTATATCTTCATAGGCCTAATATTATTTACTCTGGTAACAAGTTTGATACCATTAACCCTTAGCACGCGGGACATATAAAGGCCAAGTAACAGATTACGCGCTATTAGATAAAAAACATTTTTTTGCGAAATGTTCAAAGTTCTATTTAATTCTGAGTTCCTAAAGATGTATTTGAACAAAAAAAATTATAAACTAGTTATTTTTATAATTTTTGATATTTTTACACATTAATCATTGAAAATTTACTTACAGATGTAAACATGTTTAGCTGATTCAAGATATCAATGAATCCATTGAAAATAAAATTAAAGTAACTAAAATTAATATTCACCAAAGCATAAACAATAAATTATTCTTACAGTACAAACAAAGGTCACTCGCGTAAACAGTAAACAACTATAGCAATCACAATGCTAACACAAAATACGACCCAGTTGGCAGACATTGCGCCATGCTGAGAATTCCTGTCGTACGAGCATGGGTAGACCACGTAAAGGCGCCTGGTGACTAAAACAACATAATGTGGATAGGTAGCACGTGGCCAAGAACAATAAACGTAGCAGAGGAGTTTATTTACACCAAACAAACATTGTCACACATTGTAATGGACTTCCAAACAAACAACTAGGACTTCCATATATAAAATATTGTAAATACGTGATTTCCGTAATACACGCTAGCAAAGATTTCAGCCTTACGAGAAATCACGTTAAACGTGTGCAAAGTGTTAAGACTAACATTATTAATCCATAATGTATGTTATGCCACTATCCGATTATTGTTTTTATTATGATCCTTTTTTAGTTTTAGATTAAAACACTTTCATATAGAGATTGCCTTTGATATAAAACATCAAACTATCTTCAGCCTGTAATGTTTTTATTTCAGCCTCAAAAATGAAGATTGTAAAAAAGCATGCACGAAAGTCTCCTTTGGTGCCTCGTGTGTGGGAACAACCTGTTATTTCCCTTAGTGAAATAGCAAAGATTCAGTTAGTTGATTTGATGATGGAAGGAGACTTAATGGAAGTTTCACTTGAAGAAACAAATGTTATATGGAGGATAATAGAAGCTACCAAAGATCAAGCACCACAAAAATTTCCAGAATTTGAAGTAAGTTAGATTTGGTATTTTAAAATAGATGTATACAATAAAATAGATTGCAAAGCTCTTCTGATGGTCTAGGATCAGGGACAGCAGATTCAAGTAGTTAGAGGAATAGTACTGATTAACTGGGGTTTGGTTAACTTATTGCTACAGAAGATTATAACTGTGATTCTTTCCTAACTTCTCTAAGTAAGAGTTGTTGATGAACTGAATGAAAATGTAAATAACCTGATTTTAGATTCATATTCAGATAGAATGTTTTTTAAATTTTAAGGGAAATATTTCCAAAATACATTTCTTTTAGCTTTAGAGTGATATATAACATGTAAAATTTATTTTCATTCCAATGTAAAAGATGTGTAGTGAAGTGCAGTGATGTACAGTATTGCTATTTTATTTTTTTGACTTTTTTATACATTTTTCAAAGGAGCATAATGTGTAATATGTGTATCATTAAGTAATATGTAGATAAAATTACAAATGTAAAATTTGCTGGTTGATACTAGATTTCTTTATTTAAATAAAAATTGGTGGGATGGAGTAATCTTTTACTTAAATATAAAGTTGTTAATGAAGTTAATGTATGATGACAGAATAGGTGTAACATACTTGCATATTAAACCAGTTGATACGTTGACATATCAATTTACATGTTGATACCATTATTAATTATTACATCAGGGTTTCAACTATAATCAAAGTTTAAAAATTTTGTTGAGGAATAAATGATTTTATGTTATTGACAAGAAATCATTCAAATTTAAGATAAATATTATTTACAGTCTTTTAAATTTTTAGGAAGTGGAAAGTGATGGTGAAAGTTCGAGGGACAGAATTCGGCAAAATAAACGAAAGACTGATGATGATGATGATGTAGAAATAATTTGTCTCACAGATTCTCCACCTTCTACTTTTAATGTGAAGAAGTTAAAAATGAAAACTACAATTGCTAAAGATTTGAAAGAAAAGAAGAAGCCTAGAGAAGGGATCAAACGGCAAAGAAAGGTACACAGAATATAAATTTTTAGATTTTAGTGTTTAATAATTCTGTGTATATTTGAATGTATAATTTAGTAGTGTGAATGTTACACCAGTACCTACCAACACAGTGTTTATCTCCATAAAAATAGTTTTAATGGCGCAGGATGTGCATTTTGTGTGTCGAGTCATATTTAGACTTATGGATTGTCCTCATCTTACAGAGTTTTTACAGTGGCGCTTATGGCCATGTACAAAAACCTTACAACTATTCCACATAGGTTTTCGCATTTTGTGTTTCGGTTCCAAAAGTTTACTCCAGATTATTTAGAAATTGTAATCAAAGAACCCTATAGTTAGAAATATCTCCATTCAATACACAGTCTCCAATTATGAGGTGTTGAGATACCATTTTCCTGGGTATCTGGTCACTACGGAATACTCGGAAACACAAGAGCAGATTATAGAGCAAAATTACCTATACGTACTATCAACCCAACATGTCTTGACATTCAATTTTGCATGTAAAATAAAGTTTGCCGTATTCTTTAAATGGAATGAAGAATGTGAAGTAGAAGGAAATTAAGAATATCGCATGGAAGAATTGTTCATGGAAGTCTTCAATTCGTTCCAATCCTAAACAGGAAGTGGTGGTTACTAGTCTTTGCATTGGCCACACTTTGTTAATACACAGATAGTTATGATGCACACAAGGATTTACCACTGTCATTTTTGTAGAGGTACCATCATAGTCAGTCCTGTTTCTACTTGAATGTGATGAGTAGACCAAGTCACTATGATATGGTCTTTGAGGGAGTCTATAGTGGGTGTTAAGATACCACGGCAATAGACTGTGCCGTCATTAATTTATGAAATAAAATTTAATATCTTATTCAATTGGTTTTAGTTATTTTAATTAAATATTTAATTAAATGTAATATTAGTATTAATCTTTTACTTTAAATAATCTAGGTGATGTTTAGTTGAAAGTTTGTAGTAACAGATTAGATTTTGACATTTATAATATTTATTTTAAATGAATTAGTGATGGGATTGATAACCATTTTGGTTTTTTGCCATTTGAAGAATAGAAATCCTGGCAGGGAATGCCTAAATGGTATTTTTAAACACCATCCATACCTTTTTAAAAGGAAAGCAAAAGGTATCCAAAAAGCAATAGTTCAATCTTCAGAATCTTGTATAAAATTGTTTACAATGCTAAATGACGAAGTAAATGAACATCACGAATCAATCAAATTAGCATCACACATCCAGTTCAAATAATAAACCTAGGTGAAACAGCCAAGTACAATTTAAGTTTTGAAGATGGAGTTACTCCAAAACGCGTCAACAGAGGAGAGTATTGAAACGTTAGGAATAGCAGAACACTTTACTCAAACATATAGAAATGGAGATGAGTGTATTAATAATTTCGGTAGATAGGTTTCCTTATATCGAATTATTATTTGAAAAATCTCTATTTACATGAGTTGTCATCCACTACACTTAACAAAAATATATATTTCAACTATATTGAATGAATAACAACGTATTTTATCAACTGATGCTCAAGTTATAAATATCCAAATGTCACAGATTTATAGTTTATGATATAGTGCTATATGTGATTTGTGTAAATATTGTTATATTATTTATGTAAATATTGATTACTTGAAACTAGCTATTAATAGTCTGTCAGAAGGAAGGTAAATGGTGTTGTTAAAAATAATATAAGTTTGGGGGAATGTAAAAGGAGTTTTATCTGATGTTGGGCTTAGGAGGCTCTCTAGATTTGGCGTAACACTGGTATGATAACTCCCATCTTCTCAATTCTGAAGGATTACAATCAGGGGGGAGGGTCTTAATTATTTCAGTGGTATAACAATCATTTAAACAATGATATATTTCAACCACACAGTGGTCTTTGTCAATCAAAGAGAAAACACAAAAAGAAATATGAGAGAATGAAATAAAATAATTATTTTATTTTAAGAATTATTTTATTTCATTCTCTCATATTTCTTTTTGTGTTTTCTCTTCGATTGACAAAGACCACTGTATGGTTGAAATATATCATTGTTCAAGTGCTTTTATGTGTTTCTATTTCAAGACTACATTTCAAGAGACATTAAAATCAAATAGTGTGATTTTAAAAATTAAGATAAATTAAATTAAACCTAATTAATTACCCAATACTGTTCTAGACTAAAATAAGACAAGGCGAAAACAAAAAAGTTGTTTCAAGAACTAGAGGTGACGAATCATCTGATGAAGAAGAAGAAGACTGTGCTGCAGCAAGGTGTTTAAAGCCTGCAGGTAGATTTAACTCCTATTTCTAGTAAAGTAGAGAGTATATTACTTATATCCAAAGTTATCTATCTGGTGTAAAAGATGGTATTAACCCATTCACTACCAGATTAATCATAAAAATTGTGACCCTCGATACCGAATATATATTTTTTATTTTTATGGTTTGAATGGATTAGCGTGCCAAAAATGAATTATTAACACTCACATCAGCTATTTCATCAATGTGATTTGTTCCACTAATGAACAAACATATTTACACACTTTTTACAATATTTACATCAATTTAATTGAATTTTAATAGTTTGTCTGGGTATGATAAATTTCAAAACAGTCTTCCAATACAGTTTCTTTCCATTTCCCCTGTTTTGTACAGACTTTACATCGTCTTGAAGGTCTAGCTTTTGATGTTGGTGGAATTTTTTCAATAAAGTGGCCCCAATATTTCCCTTGTAGGCATAGAGGCGAATCTGTTGAAATGGATGTCTGTCCAGATTTTGACCTGTTTGGTAGTTGTGCATACGGTAGGAGTTGTTCTGCTAACATTCAGTGAATTTGACATTTGTATAAACGTTGCAACATAATAGCATTTACTCCTGAATTACCACTAAATCTTGAATTATTTACATGATTATGCTTAGAAACCCACATCATTTGACACACAACTCGGTGTTATCGTATTTTCATTACCGTCATTACTTCTTTCAGAAGGACTATCACTTTCGCTAACCCTACAGTCAATATTTTCCATTGCTTCTTCATCACTGTCAAATAATACAGTATTTATAAAGCCTGTAAATTCTTCTTAATCAGGAAATACCTGTTCACGATTAGCCATTATAAAATGTAAACTGAACAACAAACGTAACCTAAGAATGCGTGGGCAAACACTTCTAAATAAGAACGTAAACAGAACTAACAGGAGGATAGAGTATAGAAAACAGCTATGCATAACTAGACACCAATGCTGTATGTTATAATACAAGAAAACCTTTTTAAAACTACAGGGCGGGCACTGGACGTCCTTTTTATTTACGGCGCTCAAACAATGACGACGGACAAATTCCGTCTTTGGTAGTGAATGGGTTAATGGACTATCTAAAATCACTCTGCAGTGAATATACACTGTCTTTCAGCTACGTATTACCAACAAATTTCATTTACATTAATGAAATTGGCATGCATGAGATAAGTGATTTATTTGGGCAAGCTGGCTATCTGACCAGTATAGAAGTAAGAGGAATTTTTGGTGAATATGTAATTTTTGTTAATAGAAAAGCATGGATATTTTGCCAAGAAACATTTTTTGTTAATATCTGGTAAAGGCAAAATTATTATCACATCAACCCAACCTCCTATTTTAGTAGTAGTACTATTAATTTTAGTAGTAGTACTTGTAGATACTACTAGAAGAATTTTGCAATGAGCTCAATTATCTAATTTCAGAAGAAAAAAAACAATGAACTATTACATTTACTAATTATGCTCCTATTTTGAATGGTTAAAAAGTTAAGTTAATTAGAGCTTAGCTAGGGGCCTTCTCAGTAGTAGCCAATCACTGATAAAGTGGTATTATTGTCGAAACTAGTCTGTTTTAATATACTGTTTTAATTTTTACCATTGTTGAAAAGTTATTTTTGCTTATTAGTTTTATTTAGGAGGTATCCGTAAAACTGGATTTGTGTTTTAGTTAAAAAAATAATAAATTAGTAATTGCTGATTGGAGAAAATCAATAAACACTTTTTAACTTTACGGATAACATGCAGCAACTCATTTTTGGAATTTAACTGATTGAGGTACTTCTACAAGCTAAACTCATGTGCGGTACTCAGTGTGCAACAGCAAGCATGGTTCCTGATATTGCTTTATTAGTTATTGTAATTGTACAGTCAGTATATATTGTAATACATAATTTAAGTGGTCTTAATTGTATATTATACTTCAGAATAGGACCCTTGATAGTTTGTTACGTGTTAGTTTTAAAAGTGATAGATATCGTTGTTGCTATTAAGCAACAAAACGATACAACTAGACGTAGGTTGATTCCATTAAAGGATTGATTAGAGTAGACATGGACCACAAGGACCTTATCCTTTCCTATCATTAGGTAGACAATAAAAGCACATAAGAAAATTTGTTTTTACCTGATGTACATAACAATTTATAATGCAATTCTACTTAAGAACTGATATTTTATTGATCTTCATGTTAACAATTAACATATTTTGGCTTCACTAATGTCACCGAGTCATATGTCAACTGTTTGAGCAAAACCTTGGTAGCACATTTTTTTAAAGTAGTAAACGAATGCCAAGAATAGGGAAATCTTATACTGTATTCACAATTCATTTCATTTAACATGGTTCAGTTCTTCCATTTATTTTTTAAAATGCTTTCTATAGGCTTTTACACTTTTACATACAAAATTTAAACAAAAATATATCCATTTGCATTGTTATAAAGTGTGAGCAAAATATTTTATGAGTTAGTGTTATTGGTTCCATTTAATAACTTTTTTTTACATTTTACCCTTTGTTGTTTAAATATTAGTAAAGTTATAATTTAAAGATTAACCTTGTATTTGTTGCATATATAAACGATAGAATATTTAATTTTCATTTTGTTCTATCTATTTGGCATAATCAATTATGCCCAATAGTTGCAATTATACTATCATTAGATAGCTGTAATAATTTTTGTTAAATTCATAACTAACTCTAGTTATATTTATACTCTCAAAATTATTCACGAAATTTTTTAGTTTAAATTGAAAAAAAGGTCATTTAGGCTCAACTATATAATGTCATTTTTAATTGTTTCTGTGCTAATCTATTTTTTTTTAAATACATTATAAATTTCCTAAATGTACAATTTTTATAAATAAAAATTTGATTTTTAACATATGACAAACACGTGCTAACAGCAATCTTGGATTGTGTGTAAGAGGTTTTGTAATACCCATTGCATGGATGTCATTGATATCATATGCACCTGCTATTAAATCTTGTGTAATATCCCCTTCTGTATTTGACATTTTTAAAAATTTGTTTAATTGTGACAGAGTTTCAGCAGTTTTATCTTTATGTTTTAAAATTTTTGAATTTGGTTATATTTTGCACTTTAGATAAAAGAGGTCAAGTGCAAGTGATTCAGTTCCAAGTTTTCCCAAGTGCAAGTGATTCAGTGCCAAGTTTTCCCAATTGCAAGTGATTCAGTGCCAAGTTTTCCCAAGTGCAAGTGATTCAGTGGCCAAGTTTTCCCAAGTGCAAGTGATTCAGTGGCCAAGTTTTCCCAAGTGCAAGTGATTCAGTGCCAAGTTTTCCCAAGTGCAAGTGATTCAGTGCCAAGTTTTCCCAAGTGCAAGTGATTCAGTGCCAAGTTTTCCCAGGTGCAAGTGATTCAGTGCCAAGTTTTCCCAAGTGCAAGTGATTCAGTGGCCAAGTTTTCCCAAGTGCAAGTGATTCAGTGCCAAGTTTTCCCAAGTGCAAGTGATTCAGTGTCAAGTTTTCCCAAGTGCAAGTGATTCAGTGCCAAGTTTTCCCAAGTGCAAGTGATTCAGTTCCAAGTTTTCCCAAGTGCAAGTGATTCAGTGCCAAGTTTTCCCAAGTGCAAGTGATTCAGTGGCCAAGTTTTCCCAAGTGCAAGTGATTCAGTGGCCAAGTTTTCCCAAGTGCAAGTGATTCAGTGGCCAAGTTTTCCCAACACTTGTATGAGGGACGCCAATTAAACTGTAGACCATAAAACAATCATTTATCAGAATATTTTTCTGAATTACTTGTGGGCTGGTGGTGGCTACTATCTTAACTGCTTTAGTTCAGGTCTCCATTCTTAGGGTCTTACCCTTAAGGATCAAACCATCAGAGAGTAGATAAATGTACAATTGCACTACCTGCACTGAGCTAACCAGGCTGATTGAATGATCTACTGAGGTAGTTTTGAAGGGTGGGTGTAATTATAATTACAGTTACTGTAGCTACCTGTTTCGTTTAGTCCCAAGGGCAGCCAGTTACCAGTCTAGGTCTTACAGGTAAACTAGCTGATTTTAGTATTCCAGAAAAATTACAAACTACAAAATTTTACTTGTAAATTGAAATAGGTTCTAAGCTGTTCCCTCATCATCACAGTAAACAATATAATTACATGTAAAAATATAACATAATAGACATTAACATGTTACATTACAAGTAAATAACAATACTGCAATGCACAGTATAATATATCACATGTTTTGTATAGTGGGAATTGTAGATTGATAAACAGTTTCTGTACAATAGTTTTATTTATTACAAAAATAGAGTCCTTTGTTTTGATACTTTCTCTGTACAAGCTAATAACATTGTTGATTTTGTTTTTGTAGTAATATTGACCAGATTTTATATGTTCCTTAATCTTTAACTGTCACTCTTTAAACCGTCAGTTTCTGTTAACCATTGCTGTAATAGCAAAATAATACTGTAATATCAAAGTGCTTTAAGGTGCAGTGACAACATGTGTCAACAATGCAGAGCTTGGTTAGAGACGTTCGAACAAGAAAGACAGTGAAACTTGTAAAATATGATGAATTGGATATTGCCATGTATGTATGGTTTATATAAGCAAGAAGTCAGGGGATTCCACTTTCTGTGGATGGCTCGACAATTTTAAATTTATCATGGCAATTTCATGGCATTTGCCAACTTGTTATCAGTGGAGAAAATCTCAACACGGATAGTCCTGTAATTGCTGAGTTCCAGGAAAAATTTAAAGAAAAAATTGCTGAATTGGATCTTTTTAAGTAGCAAGTTTAAAATGGTGATGGAATTGGGCTTAACTGGAAGGCTTTGCCATAAAAGACATTAGCATAACTTTTTGAAAAAGCTGCTTAAGTGTTCAAAGTACAAAAAAATTGCATCATTTTTATGGTTTGCTCAAATACCACCGGCAATTATAGGTTACTCCTACTTGTGATTAGGAAATTAAGCAAACCTTGTGCATTTAGGAATTTATATTTGAATGCTCTCCCTGCAAAATATTATGCCCTGAGTGCTTGGATGGATCAATCAATTTTTTCTGACTAGTTTCACAAACATTTTGTACCTTATGTTTGGAGCACATTTGGCAAAAAAAAGTTACCACAGAAAGCCCTATTGCTGTTAGACAATGCTCCAACTCACCATACTTGTGAAATGGAAAGTGATAACAGCAACATAATATACCTGTTCCTTTACACTAATCACAACCTCACTTATACAGCCCATGGAGCTGGGGAAACATGAATCATTGTTATAGAAAAGTGGTTATTGAAAGTTTGCTCTCATCTGATGAATCAGCGTCTGTAAAACAGTTTTGGAGGTCGTAGAATATTAAAGATACCATTTTCAATCTTGCCAGTGTATAGAGTGATTTGTCAGTGTCAAACCTAAAGAACAACTGTAACAAACTTTGGCCTCAATCTAGAGGTGAAGAATTTGAGGAACCTGAAATTGACTAGATGGTCAATTTGTGCAATCATTTACAAATTAGTACAAATTTGATGTCAGAAGTAGTATCAGAGTGGTTAAAGTTTGATAGAGTGGATACAGGTTTCAAATTTTGGGTGATGACAAAATCGTTGCCAGCGTAAGTACCACCGAAGAAGAAGAAGGTGGTGATTAAGACAAGTGTTCAAACCATAACAAAGAACAAACTATTAGCCGCTCAGAGGCTGAAACAATGCTGTCCAAGTGTATAGAATGGTTTAAAAGCCAAGAAGAGGGCAATGCAACGCAGACACTACTGGAAAAATATGAAATATTGCCGTGGTGAACATCAAAGAGGTAGAAGAAAATTACTGACTTTTTCCAAGCTACATGAACTATTTCACCTGTAAGTTTATATTACTGTACATTACTTTGTCACATTTGTAACTTCTGTACAGATGGTACATTTTTATCATGTTATGAATAATTTTATTTGCTATTACAATTTCATTTAAATTCTTTTCACTCTGAAATATATTACATTTCTGTGAGAGTGATATCTGTCTACAATATAATTGATTGAGGTAATGTTTTGGAGGAATAATACAGTGTTTCAGCAATCCGTCTGTCCACTGAACCCTCACAACCATGGTCTCAACGATGATGGTTAATTTTTTTTTCTTCTGTATTACTTTTTTATTGGATTTTATTTATACACATTGTAGTATGTATTACACACATAATAGTAATAATAAACACAGAAACAATCACCAGCATAATTACTTTTATATAAAAAAATTTGATATAATAACAAGTGTTTAATAATTTACACAAGAAGGGTTTCAGTATATTGGTATTGGGAGTAAGACAAAATAACCCACCATATAAAGTCAGGAGAGAGTTATTGTATGTTTATGAACAATGTTAAATATATATTGCTTTTTGCTTGTGTGTGGAATAATCTATGCCCCCTCCCGTGTGTGTGTGTGTGTGTGTGTGTGTGTGTGTGTGCATGCATGTGTGTGATGCGTTAAAAAATATTGAATCATATGAAAACAAGAATATGCATGGTCTAGCTTTCCATACGCGAATGACATGCTTGAAGTTGTTATTTGTTGTAATGTTATGAAAAAAGGATACAGTAGATAATGTAAAAATAATGTGCACTTTTATTGTCACGCAGGCCGTGAAGTTGACTGGGTCCAATGTGATGGAGGCTGTAACATGTGGTTCCACATGCACTGTGTAGGCTTAGATAAGCATGACGTTAATGAAGATGAAGACTATGTCTGTAATAAATGCACGCAAGATGAAAGCTTTGATGGAGAAGAAATAAGGATTGCAAATGTAATTATATATCTGCAATTAATTTAACTTTTTTAAATGCTTTTAAATATAGAATTCTTAAAAGTTTTGTTAAATTGGTAATACATTTTCTGACACCATTAAGGGTAACTCCCAACTCGTGATAAACATGTTTGCATGGATATATTTTTGTCTGGTTGGTAATGAAATAGATTTAGGATGAAAAGGGCGGCAAAATGTACTCTTTAAATGAGAATTGTGTAAAATGATGAAAAACATGCAAAACAACTGACAACAAAAACGTTCTAACAAGCACTTGTTTGTCAATACATATTTATTACATTTTAGGTATCCTTATTTGGGTGATTATACTGTAGGTCACTTGAAAAAAAAACATATAAACTGTGTGTCTAAATCAGCATAATCACTGGTCATTGCTAGTTAAATATTTCAAGAATTCCTAACCTATTTCTCATATTTTATGTAGCTATTTTTACAATAAAGTCGTTTTGTATCTCCCTTTTAGAATTTATATTTACATTAGGTGTTTGATAGGTATATTTTTCTTATTTGTTTAGTTTTAATTTGTTTCCTTCCCTCTTCCTCCAAATATGATAAAAAAAAATACAAAGTAGCTTGTCTAGGAATGAGGAATTGGTAAAAAGTACAAGTGTTATATTAGGGCATGAGATGCCTTCCTGAAGTAAATTTGTGGGAGTGAAAAGTGTGTGGGTGAATAAGAAAAATACTAAGTAGTTTGTCTTAAAACATATAATGCTTTTTGACGTAAGTGAAATGATAATTTTCAAATAAAATTAATTCATTTATTAAAACTAAATAAATATGTCATAGCAACTGCTACACAAAGAAAAAAAATTATGTTGAAATGAAAAGGTGGGAAAAACCACCATTGGCCTATCTCACATTTGTTTTTCCTAACATGCTGTTTTAATTTAAAGCATGATAGCATACAGTAATACCTCGACTTACACGATTCCCAAGTTATGCGGTTTTAAATCATGCTGTCCGAGTTACGCAGAAACCGGTCTAATTTGGAAGAAAATGCCTAAAAGAACTTTTATAGGGCTCGAAGATAAAATATTCCAAGTCAAGGCCGCCAAAGACCGTTTGACAGCGATGGTTGGCGCAAATACAGCTGGTGATTGTAAGCTGCAACCTCTCCTAGTTTATCGCTCAGAAAATCCAAGGGCATTAAAACATATTTCTAAAGCTAGCTTGCCCGTGATTTAGAAGTCGAATCAGGAGGCTTAGGTGACAGCTTCCTTTTTTTGAGGACTGGTTTGATCATCATTCTATACCTTAAGTCGAACATTACTGTCGGTCTAAACAAATTCCTTTTAAAGTAATTCCTATTAATTGACAATGCACCTGGCCACCATCTCACTACTTTAACTAATTTCGACATACACGTGAAAGTGATATTTTTGCTACCAAACACAACTAGCTTGCATCAACCGGTGGGTCAGGGAGTCATAAGAACATTTAAAGCTTATTACACAAGAAATTATTCGGGTATCTGCATGACGCTATGAAACAGAACAACAAACTCGTTGAAGATTTTTGGAAACAATTCAATGTCTTAGATCCTTTCCTTCTCATGGATATATCCATTTGTTATAAAAATATGACTTCAGTAATATTGCTTTACCAGCTAAGAGAGTTTTTTTTAGAAAACTTATCTACTAATAATTAACTTTTTCTTATTTTTTTTCTCTTTGAGCACATTCAATAGATGTCTCAAAAATAAGTTATACTGCATTTTTTCTTAATAATTTTTTAAAAATTTAATCATTTTTTGAAAAGTACATTATAAAATATATTTTTCTACACGCCTTTATAAATCGCTTTAATAATTGCCTTTATTTCAATACAATTTTAGTACCGTGGTGAACATTTTTTCAGTCTAGCGTCATACTAATCAGCCACCATACCGGTTAGCCATCTCTCAATGTCATGCTTCAGATCACCCTCGTTTGCGCAGCATTTTACTCCAAGATATGTGTTCAGCTACAGAAAAAAGTTGAAATCATAAAGATCAGGGTAGTGACTTCAGATCAGCCAGGTCAGAACAAGTGGTAGTGCACGATCAGGGGAGTGAGGCGGATGTCCAAAAGCATCCCATCAAATCTCCTTAAGCACCTCTTGAGTCTGACAAGCAGCGTGTGGGCAAGCGTTGTCGTGAAACAAAAAACTCTATTTTTCAGTTTTGATAGACACATATCATCAGAAAGGCATACACAGCTTATTTTTATATTCAAAGACAGTTGAGAAAAAATTTCATCAAGCGTTAGGCACCAAATAGTGTTAATAGGCCGCTGGACATCTTCGACAACAGTTAAAGCGAGGAATGTGGAGGGGAGATTACTTTGTTGTTCCTCGTCTAATGTTGTTCCGCTTCCAATGAATGTATGTTACCAACAAGAAACCATTAGCCTTGACTTAATGTCTTCACCTTAAACACTACACTACTCGCAATGAATGTCAGTCGCATTTTCATTTTTTGCTGTTTAAAACTAAATAATTTTGTAATCGGTGGCAAGAACAAGTATAATCTCCATAGTAGCTGGAGCCTGACTGCTCGCTTGAACAAATTCACATAGGAATTTTAAAGTGCTGAAACTATACCCAGACGTAAATTCTCCACGACTCCCAAACGGTTTAAGCTACCACACAAATTTTAAAAAAATAGTGTAACCTATGAGACATCTCTAGTACTTTGGTAGTATATACACTTCTTGTCGGCAATTAAATCATGCCTAGACTTGAGTTTTTCTCTTGAGACTTAGAGAATAGGACCAAAACTTTGATAGTTGGTCCAAGACTTATAATCTGTATCTATATAAAGGACTTCTTTGGTGGATTCTTGATAAACTGATAAAATATTGAATGAATCGGCCATACTCAATTTTTATGTCATCATTTTGTTAGTAAGGTTGATCTTGACATTTTAATGCACTATTGGTATAATTTAGTTTTGTGGTTGACCACATCTACTTAATGATATTATTATATCATTGTTTTATTTCTGTTGAGTAATTGACTTGTGTGTTAATTATTAGGATTTTGGCACCTTTGCTTATGTTGGTAGTTTCTTATTTAAGCATCTTTACATTTTACGCATAGAGAGATATTTATGCATGTGTGTGTGTGTGTGTGCGTGTGTGTGTATAACTGAAACATTTATAGAAGTCCAAATGTCATAGGTGCACTTTTTTATAATTTACAGATATATTCTCTCATATGTTCCTTTTTTAACTTTTAGATATTATAACTTATATATTTATTAAAAGTCTGTCAGAAAATAGGTGATAGGAGTTAGATATCTCCTAAGTTTAATTTTCCTGAGTATGTTGTCTATGAGTCTGTGTTGGTAGCCGTTTTGTTGAGCGATATATTTTATGGTATTCGGCTCTTCGTCGTAGTCTTTCTGTAGCATTGGTATATTGATTAGGCTTTGTAACATATGATTAAATGCAGCGTGTTTGTGTTGTGTGGGGTGATTAGATGTATTATGTATGACCATATCGGTAGTTGTTGGTTTTCTGTATATTTTGAAATTATGTCTAGTGTTGTGTTTGGTGATGGTAAGGTCTAGAAAGTTTATTTTATTGTTTTCTTCTAATTCAAGGGTAAATGTGAGGTTATGGTGTATGGTATTAATGTAATTGTGTAGTTGTTTGATTTGCCGTTTGTTGCCGTTGTATAATACTAAAATGTCATCTAGTTATCTATGGTAGTAAATTATTTTATGTGTGTGATTATTGTTCTGTAGAATGTATTGTTGTTTGATATGGTGTAGGAATATTTCTGCTAGGATGCCTGAGATAGGGGAACCCATTTGGAGGCCTTTCTTCTGTGTATAATATTTGTGTTGGTATGTGAAGTAGTTTTGTGATGTGATGAGTTTGATGAGTGTGATTATTTCATGTGTGAGTTTATGTGGAGTGTTGTTTGCTGTGAACATATGTGGAGTGATTGTTCTATTGGCACATTAGTGTAAAGGTTTTTTATGTCGAATGAGGCGGTGGAATTGTGTGGTATGTGGATGTTTTGAATTTTTGTGTATGAGGTCTATGTTATTTTGTATGGATGTGTTATTTTTAAAGATCTGTGATTATATCTTCACCTCTCAGTAAAATAAACGAAATCCATACCTAATTGATAAATTATGTTATTCCAGTAGTTTGTTCTGTTTTTTAGTTTGTATATTTTTATCCCACTGTTTTCGAAAAAGACTGGTATATATTAAAATACACTTGTTGATGTACAGTTTTTATAACATTAAACATTTAATACACTGTAGTAATTAATAAAAATTTTTTAGGTGACTCCAACGATAAACCTAGATGATGGTATGGGTCTAGATGCTCTTTTACAAATCGCAGATCGTGTACAAGTAGCAAGTACAACAGCAATAGACTGTTCCACACCTGGGTCTTGGTCAGATGGCAATATAGAGGTGGAAATTTGTGAGAATGGGCTTACAATAGTGAATTTTTCAGGATAGGCATTCGAAAAAATGGTAAAACTAAACTTTAAACTTATATATATATATATATATATATATATATATATATATATATATATATATATATATATATATATATATATATATATACTTGTATTCAATTATTACTATTATATACACTTTCCCTATATTTATGTATATCTTGTTCAAATAATACAATTTTAAGTCATTATTTTTAATTTAAAAATGTTGATGTCTTTAGGTTGGATTCGAACTGTATGACTACGTGTTTGAAATCCAACACTCTGGCACTGAGCCAACTTGTCGATAGCTGGAAATGTTTTTCTTAGTGTGGTTCATGAATAGTACTATTTTAACTAAAACTGTTTGTGGATTGCTTATGATAAGAATTAAATTTTAATAATGATTTGTTACTTTGACAAGAAATTTTGACTCTCAACATTTTCAAGCCTTGTATAGGCTTTTCCGTATTTATTTCTGTAGCAATGTAATTCCCGTGTATGCTCCGTCTCATTTTAAATTGTTCTTTATATAGGTTATTCTACTTTACATGTCTTTACCTTAAGCCAATCAGAGTTGCTTTTACTAACAAAAACTTATTTGTTAAGTGTGGTGACGGGGAGAGCTATCAGACATTTGTTTGACAGGTGTTGGTTTGGTCAGATAGTGAGTATTTTATTAGAAGTTGTTTACGTTGCTAGTGTTGTTCTTTGCTTTAAATATGGTCTACTAGTTATTTCGTTTATATAATTTGTATGTAGTTTGTGTAATTTTTGTTTAGGTTTTGATTTTCTTTTTTTTGCTTTAAATTTATCTTTTATTTATTTAGTTTATTTAATTTTTATTGTTAGAAATATTATGTTATAGATATAACGCTAATACACTTTATGAAGCGATTTAATATAAGATATGTTGCTTTTAGAGAGACGGTGACAGTGAAACCAAGGTACAATCGACATATCTTTTATTGATGAACAGAATGAAAATGTAAATGTCCCAATTTTAGGTTCATATTCAGAAGAAAGGTTTTCTGAATTTTAAAGGAAATATTTTTAAAATACATTTCTTTTAGCTTTAAAATTATATATATATATATATATATATATATATATATATATATATATATATATATATGTACACACACACACATATTAGGTTAGTTACAGTAGAGCTTAAAGCTTACTTAGGAAATTTCGGATTAGATAGGAGACTGACAGACTTACCTAGTGGCGATAGTCCAAAACTGCAATCTCTTGGAAATAAATAAATAGACACATATAAAAACTTATCACACTATTGAAATGTTTCGATCATACAATGGTTTTTGTCAATCAAACAAGAGAAAAATGATCTATATATGATATATATTGTACTTTTTTCTGTTAGGACATGTCCAATACACATCCCAACAAATAGTTTCCACAGCCTAGCAACCAATTTGGACTTCAAGATTCAGTATCATCATACTTGTACATCAAAAAATGTAATATACCAGTTGCAATGTAAATTTTTCCCGGCACAGTACATAGGCCTTACCACGAATGGTCTGACCATCAGAATGAATGGCCACAGACATTACGTTGGAACCATGAACATAGACAGGCCAACCGTTCAACACACTGCTAGTCACATCATATCTTTCAATGATTGTTATACCACCTTAAATAATTAAGGCCCTCCCCCCTGATTGCAATCCTTCAGAATTGAGAAGATGGGAGTTATCATACCAGTGGTACACTTAATCTAGAGAGCCTCCTAACCTCAACATCAGATAAAACTCCTTTTACCTTCCCCCTAACTTCTACCATTTTTAACAACTCCATTTGCCTTCCTTCTGACAGACATTTACTATCTATTTTCAAATAATCAATATTTACAGAAATCACATATAGTACTATATCAAAAACTATAAATCTGTGACATTTGGATATTTATACACATCTGTGGTTCACTTCAGTCTTTTCTTTTTCTCTCTTTTGATTGACAAAGATCATTTTGATCGAAATATCACTTTGATATTGTGATTCTGTCATATGTTTATACATACTTATAAAATTATTTAATAAAAAGTAACTAAAATAAAATTTTTTATTCTTGACTTAAACAGGAATATATTTTATTTATGTTATTTGTTACATTGATGTTTGTATATACCCTGTGTCACATCAAAAGGTTCTAGGGTCAGATACAGAAAGTTTTTTTCCAAAATATGCTACTTGGTGCTTTAAAGCTGTAGCCATTTGTTTGTTTTTCTGTGTAACCAATTTTACTTGTTAATTGGGATAAAAGTAGGTGCTGTTTTATTTTCTTTACAATTAATGATTTTTTTTTAAATGCACACTATTAAAGTGTTATACATTAATTCTTCTATAGTGACTGATGTATTGTTGCACATGGCAGGAATTATTTTTTTCATTATTTCATGCAAGAATGTTCTAACAAAAGTATTATATCATAAGAAAGTGTGCTTTGTAGGTTGATGACCGAATTGAACCAAATACTCAGAGGAAATTTGTCCATAAAGACTTGAATTTCTTGATTTGGCCATGTTGATTTGACATAATTTTTGATAATTGAATCCTTGTTGAAGCATTTTCTCAGTATCTTTATGAGGATGAGTTTAAGAACTGTTTAAAAAACATAAAAGTGATATTGATAGTGATATTCACAGAAGGTTGTAGTAGAATAAAGTGTACCTTTACCAATCTTCAGATGTTATTTCGTGCAGTTGTTGTCGCAGCATAAACTGTATCATTACCATTCTTCAAGATGTTATTTCTAGCAGTTGTTGTCGCAGCATAAACTGTGTCTTTACCATTCTTCAAGATGTTATTTCTAGCAGTTGTTGTCGCAGCAAAACTGTATCATTACCATTCTTCAAGATGTTATTTCTAGCAGTTGTTGTCGCAGCATAAACTGTATCATTACCATTCTTCAAGATATTATTTCTAGCAGTTGTTGTCGCAGCATAAACTGTATCATTACCATTCTTCAAGATATTATTTCTAGCAGTTGTTGTCGCAGCATAAACTGTATCTTTACCAATCTTCAGATGTTATTTCTAGCAGTTGTTGTCGCAGCATAAACTGTATCATTACCATTCTTCAAGATATTATTTCTAGCAGTTGTTGTCGCAGCATAAACTGTACCTTTACCAATCTTCAGATGTTATTTCTAGCAGTTGTTGTCGCAGCATAAACTGTATCATTACCATTCTTCAAGATGTTATTTCTAGCAGTTGTTGTCGCAGCATAAACTGTATCATTACCATTCTTCAAGATATTATTTCTAGCAGTTGTTGTCGCAGCATAAACTGTATCATTACCATTCTTCAAGATATTATTTCTAGCAGTTGTTGTCGCAGCATAAACTGTATCTTTATTAATCTTCAGATGTTATTTCTAGCAGTTGTTGTCGCAGCATAAACTGTATCATTACCATTCTTCAAGATGTTATTTCTAGCAGTTATTGTCGCAGCATAAACTGTACCATTACCATTCTTCAAGATGTTATTTCTAGCACTTATTGTCGCAGCATAAACTGTGTCATTACCATTCTTCAAGATATTATTTCTAGCAGTTGTTGTCGCAGCATAAACTATATCATTACCATTCTTCAAGATGTTATTTCTAGCAGTTACTGTCGCAGCATAAACTGTACCATTACCATTCTTCAAGATGTTATTTCTAGCACTTATTGTCGCAGCATAAACTGTGTCATTACCATTCTTCAAGATATTATTTCTAGCAGTTGTTGTCGCAGCATAAACTGTATCATTACCATTCTTCAAGATATTATTTCTAGCAGTTGTTGTCGCAGCATAAACTGTATCTTTACCAATCTTCAGATGTTATTTCTAGCAGTTGTTGTCGCAGCATAAACTGTATCATTACCATTCTTCAAGATATTATTTCTAGCAGTTGTTGTCGCAGCATAAACTGTACCTTTACCAATCTTCAGATGTTATTTCTAGCAGTTGTTGTCGCAGCATAAACTGTATCATTACCATTCTTCAAGATGTTATTTCTAGCAGTTGTTGTCGCAGCATAAACTGTATCATTACCATTCTTCAAGATATTATTTCTAGCAGTTGTTGTCGCAGCATAAACTGTATCATTACCATTCTTCAAGATATTATTTCTAGCAGTTGTTGTCGCAGCATAAACTGTATCTTTACCAATCTTCAGATGTTATTTCTAGCAGTTGTTGTCGCAGCATAAACTGTATCATTACCATTCTTCAAGATGTTATTTCTAGCAGTTATTGTCGCAGCATAAACTGTACCATTACCATTCTTCAAGATGTTATTTCTAGCACTTATTGTCGCAGCATAAACTGTGTCATTACCATTCTTCAAGATATTATTTCTAGCAGTTGTTGTCGCAGCATAAACTATATCATTACCATTCTTCAAGATGTTATTTCTAGCAGTTACTGTCGCAGCATAAACTGTACCATTACCATTCTTCAAGATGTTATTTCTAGCACTTATTGTCGCAGCATAAACTGTGTCATTACCATTCTTCAAGATGTTATTTCTAGCAGTTGTTGTCGCAGCATAAACTATATCATTACCATTCTTCAAGATGTTATTTCTAGCAGTTGTTGTCGCAGCATAAACTGTATCATTACCATTCTTCAAGATATTATTTCTAGCAGTTGTTGTTGCAGCATAAACTTTGTCATTACCATTCTTCAAGATGTTATTTCTAGCAGTTGTTGTCGCAGCATAAACTGTATCATTACCATTCTTCAAGATATTATTTCTAGCAGTTGTTGTCGCAGCATAAACTGTATCTTTACCAATCTTCAGATGTTATTTCTAGCAGTTGTTGTCGCAGCATAAACTGTATCATTACCATTCTTCAAGATATTATTTCTAGCAGTTGTTGTCGCAGCATAAACTGTATCATTACCATTCTTCAAGTTATTATTTCTAGCAGTTGTTGTTGCAGCATAAACTGTATCATTACCATTCTTCAAGATATTATTTCTAGCAGTTGTTGTCGCAGCATAAACTATATCATTACCATTCTTCAAGATATTATTTCTAGCAGTTGTTGTCGCAGCATAAACTGTGTCATTACCATTCTTCAAGATGGTATTTCTAGCAGTTGTTGTCGCAGCAAAAACTGTATCATTACCATTCTTCAAGATGTTATTTCTAGCAGTTGTTGTTGCAGCATAAACTGTGTCATTACCAATCTTCAGATGTTATTTCTAGCAGTTGTTGTCGCAGCATAAACTGTATCATTACCATTCTTCAAGATGTTATTTCTAGCAGTTGTTGTCGCAGCATAAACTGTATCATTACCATTCTTCAAGATATTATTTCTAGGAGTTGTTGTCGCAGCATAAACTGTGTCATTACCATTCTTCAAGATGGTATTTCTAGCAGTTGTTGTCGCAGCATAAACTATATCATTACCATTCTTCAAGATGTTATTTCTAGCAGTTACTGTTGCAGCATAAACTGTACCATTACCATTCTTCAAGATGTTATTTCTAGCACTTATTGTCGCAGCATAGACTGTGTCATTACCATTCTTCAAGATGTTATTTCTAGCAGTTGTTGTGGCAGCATAAACTATATCATTACCATTCTTCAAGATGTTATTTCTAGCAGTTACTGTCGCAGCATAAACTGTACCATTACCATTCTTCAAGATATTATTTCTAGCAGTTGTTGTCGCAGCATAAACTGTGTCTTTACCATTCCTCAATATGTTATTTCTAGCAGTTGTTGTCGCAGCATAAACTATATCATTACCATTCTTCAAGATGTTATTTCTAGCAGTTACTGTCGCAGCATAAACTTTACCATTACCATTCTTCAATATGTTATTTCTAGCAGTTGTTGTCGCAGCATAAACTGTGTCTTTACCATTCTTCAAGATGTTATTTCTAGCAGTTGTTGTCGCAGGATAAACTGTACCTTTACCATTCTTCAAGATGTTATTTCTAGAAGTTGAATAGTAAACCATAAGTTAGATATCACATTACTCTTATAAAAGTAAGAAAGGGACTAATCGATTATAGTTATGCATAGTAGCTATATTATGAGACATACTCACTCGATTTAAGTTAATATCACTAGTAAAGCCACCTAAAGCTGCAACTTTCACTCTGTAGTGGTTGTTGGTGATGGAGGTATTGTTCAGTAAGCATTGTGATGCTAACTGTGGGAACTTGAAATTATGAAAGATGTAATGGAGCAATTTTTGATTTGTTGTACACTGTAAATTCTTACAGAAAGTTCATGGTTGAATGAAATTGTTATAGGCCTGAATGTAAAGACATGTAAAGTAGAATAACCAATACAAATAATAATATTGACAAAACTAAGAATACATGGGAATTACATTGCTGTAGAAATAAATACTTGATTCTGAGCTATACACTGAATTAGGTGACTACTGATAACTAAATGGCTCGTTCTACACTTGAATGTGTTAATAGTGCCTAATACAGAACGCATTATGAAAACTTAATGAATACAGAGGATACTGATTGCATTATGTTGAAAGCAAATTAATTTTGTTAGATATATTAGTATATAAGTTATACTGAATTCTCAGCATTCCTACAAAATTGATAGAATAACAGAATCTTGGGATATGTTTAGCCTGTTTGTTGATCAGCTGTAATGTAGAAATAGAGAGGTCATTAACTTTTCTAATTAAATCAAAAAACCAATATGATTTTCTTGTCTAGCCGTATTATTCAAGATGAAATACAGAATAGAATTTCCGATAAGCAGAATAATCAAACCTAGTTTAATAAATTTGAAAACAAATCATTTTTCATGTTAATAATACAATATCATACATGGAAGCTGCTATAAGGTTTATTAATGAATTTAAAACCATAGTTAATATCTACTATTAGGTAATTCCCTATGTAGAAGGGATTTTTCTATTATATATATAAATAAACATTGGCTGGACATAGTTTTTTTATAGCGTTAATGATATCTAAATAAACTCCTTAGGCCAATTGGCTCGGCATTGTTCTTGTGGTAATTATATTTTCTTATATGTGTAACACTACTTTAATATTTTTTGTGTGTAAACAATAAACAACAAAACCACAATTTCATGTCCTTGTTACCCTCGCAATAAGCTCACTGGCGAGAAAAGTGTTTTGGTTCTTGAGAACATGTAAACGTGTCACATGTGATTGATTTGTGAGTTTATAAATATTTTTTCTATAAAAAGGAAGTGTAAACATATTCTATCTCTGATAAGTAATGCTTCAGATCCAATAAATGCTATACAAGATTCATAACAAGTAAAAGTTTTAGAACTTAATAATTTACTTTTTAAGGAATTTATGTCATAATTTACTTTTTAATAAGTATGAGTTTACCTAAGTGTACCAATGTTACTTAACTTCAAACTAAATCCATTATATTAAGATTTATTATACAACTAGATATTTAGTTAATATTTCTTATTGTGTAGATTTTATGAGATTTTGAAAACATTTGTAAAAATCAATATAATACATCATTAAAAATTATTTAATTTATTATTATTATATTTATTTTATTATTAAAGTATATAAAGATAAACTTCTTTAAATGAACCAATTTGTTTGGTTGGAATAATCAACTTTCTGGACCTTACCATAACCAAACACAATTTCAAAATATACAGAAAACCAACAACCCCTGATACTGCCATACATAACACATCTAATCACCCTACACTACACAAACACATTGCATTGAATCATATGCTACACTGCCTAATCAATATAACTATACTACAAACAGACTATGATGAAGAACTCAATATAATAAAATACATCGATAAACAAAACGGCTATCAACATACACTTATAGACAACGTACTCATGAAAATTAAACATAAACATCATCACCAAACGGCCACACTGACAAACCACACAAAAAACAACAAATACATATCCCTCACATACCACAACAAACACACACAAAATTGCTTCCACATTCAGAAAACAATTACCAAATATCATACAAAACAACAAACACTTCAAGACAACACATATAATCATTTCAACAACAGACAAATACAATCTATCCGGTATTTACAAAATACATGTAACGAGTGTCACAGCTATTATATCAGAAAAACCTGTAATGAACGCAACAAGAACTTAAACAACCTAAACTCAAAATCCAGCTACGCAACACATTTACAAAACATGCAACAGACAACATGCTAATTTAAATATCCTCCACTTATTAAACCATTGTAAAATACTAACAACTATAGAAAATATGAAATATACAAACATCATGCAACAGATAAATAAAATATATTAAATGACTATACACACTTTGAATCCAACACGTTTTTCCATTACATCATAAATAATCGTCTTAACCTACAACAACTACACTCAAAAATCTTATGTCGACTACCTTTTATACCTTGTGCGATGTCGCCAATAGAGGCTTAGATTCGTAAAAGAAACGATTGTTTTGAAACATGTCAGCAATTAAGCTCTTAAGTATTCACTTAGTTAAGTATTATTTAATTATATATTATTTTTGGTTGTAAAGTAATTCATTGATTTTGCATTTCAGATGCCTCAGGATTCTGATTGACAGAATGTTGGCCAACATTCACCTGATAAGACTGAGAGTGTTGTTTTAATATAGTTATTTTCATTTTTAATTTATTTTTACCAGCATGATCAGTTCTAGATTAGAAATTAAAGTGAGTTAAGTTAGAAAATATTTTAATGCTTTTGATAATACAAAATTCAAACCATTATTAAGTAATTTGTCTTTAGTAAGATTTTATTTGATTGAACTGCAATTTTTTCAGATTTAAATGCTTGATGATTTTATTTTCTTAAATTTATACCACTTTTTATGCATTAGTTTCAGAGGTCAATTACACACTTATGAAATTTAATGTGATTATAAATCATAAGACATTCATGAATGATGTAATTTCATAAGAATGTCTGTTTTATTTTGTTGGGAGATATCTTAGTTACAGGACACCTTCCAGCCATTTAAGCTATCCACTTTAAACTAGAATCTCATCCCTGCTTTACTCTTGTGTTAAACTAGTGTACAAAAAACTTTTGCACTGTAACAGGTGTTAGAAAAAACATGTCAGAATATTCTTTTAATGATTAAAAGTACAATAATTTAGTTAACCTTTATAAATTATAACAATAATAATTGAACTTGCTAAAACTTCAGGTGTCACAATATTCTTTAATCTGTTGATTAAAAAAAAAAAAAAATGATTGAAAATGCTTTGGTATAATTTAATTGATTTTGTTACAACTGTCTACAATTATAATCATATTAATTACAAAGCAGTAAAGAAGTATCTAACTTAACTCAATGTTTTATTTTTTTTATACTTATAATTTTCAAATTCTGATAATGTTAAAAAGGTAATAATAATTACCTTCAATTTTTTAAAAAAATACTAAAAGTATTATCTGCTGAGTGATATATAAATTAGTTAAATTAAGATAAATAAGAGGTGTGTTAAAAATAAATTAATTGTGAACCCTACTAAAACTTGTAACTTTTTTTGGCAGTTGACAATAGACTATGTTTCATTATGTACATGTGCTAATATTGTACAGGTGTTTATGAGATATATTTAACAACTCAACAAAACGTTGAACAAACCTGATTTTACATTACACAAGAAATAATTCCTGTGTTTTTCTTTTAACACACCGTGTACATGATTGGTATAACAATTTGATTGTTGTTGTATTGCTGAAAAATTTTCTACAACAGTTGAAGTACTAACAATAATAGAAATGTGAATTTCTTAAAATATCTTTCACATTATTTTTGATGATCAATCCATTTACAGAATGTTTATATAATAATTTATTTGCTAAAGAAGGTTTGTTTCAAATAATTGTTACAATTTGCATGTTGGTATTGCAAATATTATACAGTTTCAATTGGTTTATATTTCAAAAAGTGTCAATTTTTCTTGCCTAAAATAGTACAATAGTTTATAAAATAATTAGTTTTTTTTAACATACTGGTTTTTTATCCTATAGACTATAATTTTAAGATTAAGTTTTTTTGTTTAATATTTTTGTTCTTTCTCTGCTAATTTCAATAGTTCTGTATGTTATGAAAAATTAACAAATATATCTTATTAGGAAATATGTTAGAAACAAACTGTTTTTGAAATTCTAACAAAAGTTTGCACTGAAAAGGTCAACCTAAAGCCTAAAATACAGAATCTGGTCGTAAGACCTAAGCAAAAAATGGTGAAATTGTTGGTTAAGTGTCAGATTACGTAACTGGCAGCTTTTCTAAGTAACTATTTTAAGAAATAAAAGAATGACGCCTAATTCCTTTCAAGATAGTGTTGACCTTATATTTTATTTCCTTTTTAAAAATATTTTTGTCTCGAATTATAACTTGAAAAATTACACCAAGAATGGTGTAAGTAGTACTAATATATATTGAGAAATAATAATTTGTAATTCATTGGTAGGATGTGCAAGTATTGACTAATTTTCAAAAAAGTTTTTGTTATGAATAGCCGTTTTGTATACATTCAAAATGAAATTCATTATTCATAACGTTTTCCTTGTGATTCTGCAATGGCAGTTTGTCATACTTGATACGTTTTAGTTTATTAAGTTGTCTATTAGTTGTGTTTTTATTGCTGCAACTCTCCTGTAATTGCTTACACTAGCAACAAATTATATTGTGCTTTGCATTCTTTCCATTTTCCTTGCATTGATAATTTTATCTTCACAATATACATATACCAGGCAAAGAAAGAAAGAATTCAATTAAGAATTAATTAATATAAATCAAGGACTTTTAATCTTCAGCGATGCCATTTCTGCATTTAAGTAAGTACATGAAAATTAGACAATAAATATTTTCACCCTTTTTTGCTCATTTTTATAACATTCAACTGCCCGTTTTTAATTCTTTGTATTTTAGATTTTCCTGTTATGATTTTCTTATGTTCGTTTACTAATAAAAAAAGTCCAGATTTCGTTTTAAATAGTCAGTAGTAACTCAAATATTTTGAAAACTACTGGTTGACTATTTAAAACCAAATCTGATTAATTTTTTCATAAGTAAACAAACATACAAAAATTATAACAGAGAAATCTAAAACAAAGAATAAAAAAATGGACAGTTGAATGTTAGATAAATGAGGAAAAAGCGTGAAAATATTTATAGTTTAATTTTTCTGTGACCTTCATCAAATACATCGCTTGTTCTTCTTCTTCCAAGGATGAATTTGCTGTACCATCATAATCTTGAATTGAATTGCTGATTGGAGATATTTTATAACATATTATTTTTTCATAATTTTTCTCTTAGATAGCTTGTAAGTCTAAAATACTTGTTTATAGCTGGTTAAGATCATTTAGTTGGCCTTTGCCAACTTTTAATGTTGTATGAATCGAATTCACTACTTTGCTACGCACTGAGGTCAGTTCCATTATCTTTGGTTTCATACAGTCCCTAGTTTTATCAGTTATAAAGTGAGTTACTTGCATATTGAGCAAGTAAATCACTGATTGTTTTTAGTTTATTAGCCATTTTTACATGTTCAGGCGCACAAAGACTCACTGAATTACTTTTGCCAAAAGCTCAAGTCAACGCCTTTTATTCTCTTCTTCAAGATTTTGAAGCTTAGAAGATTTTGGGTCCTTATTTATAACTGGTTTATTCTTGATTTTATTTGCTTTATCAGCATATCTACATGTACATAGAGTCTCAAGATGATCATCATCTGAAGGACTTACATTGGCAATCATAGTTAGAGCATTACCACAAACCTAGTCTTGGAACAACCTTGTTAACTTTACTATGTCTGTAATAATGAAATTTCGGTCCTTCTCCAAATGCAGAGATGATGTTAATGAGGATTAAAAATCCTTTATTTATATTAATACCATCTTTAAACCGATCTTCTATCGTCTTGGTTTTCTTTCTTTCTTTGTCTGGTATATGTATATTGTGAAAATAGCTTGACTCCTTGAAGACAGTGCATTAACTAAAGTAGCACCCGTTGCTCTTCGTTGAATACCTTCTGTAAACACTGTAGTACATTTACCTCTGATGTAACATCGCTTGTTGGAAACATTATCACTGATGTAACGTTTACTTCTGTTAGACCAGGGATGTAAACACCTCTAGAATCCTCTCTAATGTCATCCACACGTTGGTCTTTAGATTTACCTGCAAGTAGGTTTAGTTGTCAGTGCCTTATAGTACACTCAATTAACTCCTTTTACTGGGTCTTTCTCTAACTCTCAGTTCTCATAAATTAAAGACTGCATTATCTATTAAAATGTTCTTAGTTCACTAGTTTTGAAACTCATTTAGTATCGCAATTAGCTTTATAATTGTTCAATGGTTCTGCACAGATTTATTAAATTGTAAAATTTGTTGTCGTTGTTAAAAGTAAATATTCATTTTCTTCATAAGAATATTCTGATTGTTAAAGTTTAAATTAATATTTTTAAAATATAATATTAATTGGGGTAGATAGCTTCATTTGTCCTGGAGTTAATCAAACATTTCCCCTTAGTTTTCTTTTCAATTTCCCTAAAAACATACTTGTAAGTACTCTCTTTCAGTTTGAAACTCTCAGGACCTGCATTTGCTAAAAACATTTCCAATACTTTTAAAATAATAAATTTTAAATATTAAAATATGAAGTCTAAATGAAGACTACTTTTTTTTCAAATAAAGCACATAATTCAATATCGTTTTACTCATATTAAATTTAATGGCAAATGTTACACTAACAAGAAATCCCAAAGGTATGGCGAACAAAATAAGTGTTTTGCCATGTTATATAAGTTTCAATAAATAAAAAAATTACAGTTTTTATTAACTGAAATAATGAAGATATAATTGAAGTTTTCATAATTTATCATTTCAAATACTAATAATTCTAGCAATTTCATTCAAATGTGTGGGCTGTCAACATTGTGGGATTGCGTAAACTGTGTA
The DNA here is from genome assembly GCA_036971475.1 of Prosapia bicincta. NCBI lineage: Eukaryota > Metazoa > Arthropoda > Insecta > Hemiptera > Cercopidae > Prosapia > Prosapia bicincta. Next base: position 42,160,355 of record JBAIZL010000006.1, on the reverse strand, counting down.
TTACAAGTTGTATGCCTAGTAAATTTTAGCAAATGAAAAACCTTACTTGTTATAAAGCATTAAAAGGCTTTTTATAATTCTTCTTGTTGAGTAAATTAAAAACTGAATAAAATTACAATACAGTAATAATAATAATGATACAGTAAAATTCTTGTACTTTCTTAGGAGGTAATAGTGTTCAACACAGTGTTTTAAGTTAAAATCAGTAGGTTGCGCTAGTGTAAGCAAAGTAACTTGTTGAGGGATACAGTTAAAATCTCAAAATAGACCCATTCCCATTTTAAGTTATCTAGTTTTATTTATAATAGCTATGTGTAAACACACACATACCTATATGTGTTTGTGTGCGTGAGTGAGAGCATGGATGTATTTATGTATTTATATGTAAATTTAAAATTGTATGTTTCCAATTGTTTAGTTTGTATTGTATTATAAATATATATGTGTATAAATGTTTATTTACTTAATACCATTAAAAGAATAATTTCTTTTAAAATCAGCTTCAAAAACACTTTGTAGATAATATTGAAGTTGCGTTGTATTTATTACAAAATTTCTCAGAAGGTATTATATTTGTTTTCTGTATATACTGCAATGTTCTGTGCAATTTTTCCACAACATTTTTTGTTTCAACATCCTATTTTCATTAAAATAGTTCTGTAATTTAATGATACTAGAAGAGTTAACATCTTTGTCAATTATAATACAAGGTGACTAGCAATAGAAATACTCAAAGTGAGATTCACGGGAAAAATTTATATACCATTAGCACTAGAGAATTATAAACATAACACGGGATATTTGTTTAAATAAAGAGGGGAACTTTTTACAAATAACATGTTATACTTGAATCATAACATACATTGCTGGAATTCACTGCATGATTCCAATTTCCCTTGTTCTCCTCCTGACTATACACTAGGATTCCTACATCCTCCTTCTCTCTTATCCACTGAACACTAGGAATCCAACTTTGTCTTACTCTTAGTGGATTACCACTTTTTTCTGTTTTTACTAAATACCATAACATTTTCTTAATACTTTTCCTACTAGGAACTAAGTAGGATTTCCATGTTCTATTACTTTCTCTTCCTGCTTTTGCCAATAGAAAAAAAATCCACTTTCACTTACTCCTTTTCCCACTTGATACTAATATTACCACCTTCTCTTCCCCCGTTCACCTATAGACACTTGATACCAACCTTCTCTTAATCTGCTCCTGCTAAGATTCCCATTTTCCTAATAGACACTAGAATTATATCTTCTCTTTTTCCTTACCTAATAAAAGCTAGAATATCCAATTCCTCTAACTCCCTTTCTCAATAGAGACTAGGAGTACCGCATTTTTTCTTCGTTCGTCACTAGGCATTGGATTCTCACTTCCTCTTACGCCCTTCTTCAACAGACACTAGGATTCAGTTGTCTTACTCTCTTTCTCCCTTTGTCACTAGACACAAATTTCCACTTCTTACTATCTGGTGCCCAATAGAGACTAATATTCACACTCTTTTCTTACTCCCTTACTAGGATTATCACCTCTTTCTCCCATCTCCATTAAATACTAGCATTATTTCGTTCTCTCTTACTCCCTTTCACACTAGACACTGGGGTTTTTACTGTCTCTCATTCCCTTCTCCATCAGGCGCTAGGATTCCATCTTTCTTTACTCTTTATTACTAGGCATGTCCCCTCTTTCTATTTCTATTCATACTATACATGGTTTTCTACTTTTCCTTATTCTCTTTCACACTAAGCACCATGATTCCTATATTCTCGTACTTCCTTTCCTACTAGACACTAGAATCTTCACCTTCTCTATTTCTCCCTTCCCCACTAGACACAGATTCCTCTTTTTCTCTTACTTCCTCCCCATCTGACAATACAAACTTCACTTTCTCTTACTCCCTTTACAGTGGAATTTTATATCCTTTCTATGAAATTTTGCAGATGCAGCCCCTATATTGATGTATAGCAATTCCAAATAATCATAGCATAGAAAGTTATTGGTTTAAATATAACAAAAAAGTAAACTTTACAACAGTAGTTTTTTAGAGAGTTTGGTAATATTCTTTTCTTTTCAAAACTAAAATGTAAGAGAGAGAGAGATGGATATTTGAAGTTTAGAAACTGTCATTATCTTAGCTGTTTTCCAAATAGATGAATAATTTGTTGCTCAAAGTAAAACTTGCCTCTGAAAATTATCCAGAAGAAATGTTATTGACTTTTTTAGTCTAGATAATTTTGTATAAACATTTTTTTTCTAAGGATTAGTACGCCATTTCACTCACACACTTACAGTATTTCGTCATGCAAAAAAAAAAAACATTAAAGCTTTATTTTCATATTATTTGGGTTAAGGAAGGACCAGGTTTTTTTAGTTCTACTGCTGAACATATGATTTGTTTAACTTATACTTTAGTACCTTTTTCTAGTCTAGGGGTAATTTTATATAAAAATATGGAAAAGTAATGAAGTTTTACAGTCAGTTGCTGGACATCCTGTAATATAATGGGCCTTAGAAATTATTTAAATGTATTTTGTTGACCATTTATAATTAATAATTTATGGAATGTTATCATATGTTTTTACAAAATTTATCAGTTAATCTTTCAAGTCGCTTCCTTAGTCTCAATATCTTCCAATAGAAGTCTACCTAAAAACAAGTCAATAACAATATAATTTTTTTTCAGGATTTGTTACCTTTAAGTATTGCAATATCTGTGTAATATTAAAGTACCAAATATTATATTTTGTTAAAGTTTCTTTTGCTTGTTCACTTCTTACCGTGATTATTTTTAATACTTTGGTATGATCCAAACCAAAGAGTTTAACCAAAAAAAAAAAAAACTAATTAATAATATTTATATATATAGTACTTGATGTTAATAAGAAAGGTTTGAAATGTTTGTTTCACAATTGGGTAATAAGTGTTTTTATGAAACATTGTGTTACCACATGTTCATGTCACATGAAAAAGCAATAAAAATTACATTTAAGCAAAATTATTTTTTACTAGAGTGTTCATATTCACAAGTGGTAATATGTTTTTTATAGATAAAACAAGAATTATTTATAATAGTAATTGACAATAAAATTATTAAAACAATAACTGTCAATTACACTTGTAGATGTTTCAAACCTTTTTTTTTACGTATTATGCACTTGTAAAACTACAACATTTAAATGGTCCAGAAACATTTTGTAGAAATGAACATTTTTTAATTATTAAAATTATCATACTAAAATATTTAAAGTTTGCACTAACAGTCTAGTGAGTTTTGTTGTGGGTTTAGTGGTTATTCTAGTAAAGTGTCAGTGAATTTATAGTACTTTGCTAGGGAACTATTGTAATATGCCTTCAAGAACTGTTATTTTATATTCTGGATCTCAATTATATATTGAACAATGGTTATGTTATAGGTTATATGGTTGCTTAATAATATTTTCTATTGTTGAAGTGCCCTTCTTCCTAGATGTGTGAATATTATAATAAATTTTATTATCTTAGGGAACAAATTTTAGGAAGTAGTTTTTAAGCAACTCGTGTATTTAAAAAAATACATGTAAACAATTAAGTCAGTGGATGAGTGTTTTTAATTTGTATAATTTTGTTGTATTATATGACATTTTGCAGTTTTTTAAATTTTTGGTTGCATTTATTGACATTTTGTTTCACATTACGCATTTTTGATATCCACCAATTGCTATTTTCTCTAAAACCAATTTTTTTAACTTTGAATGAAAGTTGAAAGTTGATTAAACTTTGTGTAAATTCAAAATGTTTATTTTTAATTTTGCTTACCTTCTCTCAAACATTTCAGACTTCTCATCAAAAATTTTAATCAGCTTTATTGGTTATGTGTGCTGTAAAGAGTAAATCTTAAAATGAGAAAAATTAGGATATAAAAATAACTGAAACTGCTGACCAGGACTGTCAGCTGATTTGATGAGGCAGTGCACACTTTATTCTTACAGTCAAGGTTTCATTTACGTGTAATAATTCACGCTATGAGGTTTTAATCATAAGGGAGTTATATTCATGCCCCAGGAAGATCATAAGATTTCTAAAGAAAGTAAGTGATTTGATCAAGTTTCTTGACTGTTTTATTGAAAAGATGAAATAATATTGTTCAAGATATCAATAATATTTATTTACCAAAACAACGAATTATTAAATGAATAGTAAGGTAACATAACAATTTTCATTGGAACACTAATTGTTTTTTCAAAACTAATTAAAAATAAAATAGATGCCTAAAGTAATATAATCATAGCCATCTATCATAGACCAGTGCCAGTCCTGAATAGTTTACTTCATCTTTTCAATAAGATTGATCAAATCACTTACTTTATTTCGGGAAAACTGCAAACAGAGTTGTTACTTAAACATTTTCCATAAATTTTCTCTTTTGATCAAATCTTCAATTTTATCTTCCCTCTGTGACATACAAATGAATAGTACACTTTACGTAAAAATGAGTGACATAATAAAAAAATAAAACAGTGACTTACGTAAAGCGATTTTGAAGGTGATACGAGAAATTTTAGTTTAGGTATAAAGGTTAATTACATGACCTACCTCTTAACCCGAATTCTAAAACATAAGCATCAGAGAAGATAATTTCAAAAGAAGTAGCACTAAACAAAGTACAAGAGTGTACGAGGATAAGGTACACTACAAGATACAGGCCGTCAAAGTTCCTGCAGATAGGAGAAGTGAGTGGGGAATACGGCCAGCTGTAGAAGGGATGAATCGTGTTCGATGCTTATGTTTGCGCATGTGTACTTTGGCTCATTTTATTCCAGCTGACGTAGAGGAGGAACAGTAGCTATTACAGCAGACAATTTTATTATCTGTGGTCGAAGGCCATTAGTGAAAAGCCCCCAAGGAAACATCAAACCTTCCACCGTGTTAGAGGTCGCTCTTTTCTTTCCATCACTGCTACTGTCACTGTCATTTGTAATTATTATACTTTGTGACAGCAAGTGTATAATGCGGACGAGACGGGATTGAATTTTAAATCCCTTCCCACTGAAAGTCTTGCTTCTAAAGAAGAAGGCTTTAAAATGAGCAAACAGCAACTCACAGTTTTAGCCTGCAGTAACGCCGCGGGATCAAATCAGCTACCATTATTGGTGATTGGAAAATCAGCCAGGCCACAACCCTTTAAAAATATGAACTTGAATGCTCTTCCTGTTCTTTACAGAAATCAGTGTAAGGAGTGGATGACTGGTAATATTTTCAAGGAGTGGTTCAAAAATGAATTTGTACCTTCAGTTACAAAATTTAATGAAAAAAATGGACTGCTACCAAAAGCTCTACTTCTGATAGACATTACTCCTTCACATCCTTCAGACATGCAGTTTGTATGTAAAGACATAAAAGCAATTATTCTCCCACCTAACGTGACATCATTGCTTCAGCCTGTGATACAAGGTTTGAGCATAACACTGAGCTACAGAAAAAAGCTTCTCCAAACATTAATTGAAGAAGACTGTTCTCTTTCTATTCCAGAAAAACTTTAAACGATTAAAATAAAGGATGTAATTTACTGGGTAGCTGAATCCTGGAATAATATCAGTAACACTTTACTGAAGAAATCTTTGAAGTAGCTCTGGCCTAGCCTCCAATTTGTGGAAACCCCACTTAGAACACGGGATAATGAAACAGCTCATTCAAAGAGTATCAGGATGTGAAGAAAGTAGCCTGGAAGAGTGGACAGCACTAGATAACAATGAAGAATATACTGAGCATGACATAGTGTCTATGGTCCAGGATCAACACGAAGACAGTATAGCAGATAGCGAGGATAAAGATGTCTTTACGGATGTTGTAACTCATGCCGACGCTCTCAACATTGCGTTGCATTACGTAGAACAACATGCAGCTGCAAAATCCAATAATGTTATGCTAATGCGACGGTGGCTCAACATCGTATCCTCGAGAAGGTTTACGACTCTTCGCCAGAAAAAGATTACTGATTTTAAATGAAAAATATAGTTAAGTATTTGTGTCTTTTTTGTAAGTGAAGCACATAGTTTAGTTTGTCATTTTTATTTTTATTTTACTGTTAATAAATTCTATATTATTGAAGTGACACAGTAATACAGTATAGGCTTTCATATTATATCATGTTTTTATAGTGTCAATTCCAATATATTACACATCTCAGTCCTGTTTTATGTAAGTAGCAAACTTTCAGTACATACTTCATTAAATTTTAGATACTTTTTGAAATTTATTTTTCTCATCAAATCATGTTTGGTTTTCGCGAGGGTTCGGTTTTGAGGAGTTCTACTGTATTATATATATTCTAATGCTTTTGCGCCAAATCTCTAATGCTTTAAGCCACGTGTTGCGGCGCCAAAACTCTTAACACTTCTGGTTAACTTTCAATGTAACAATTTTATTTATTCAAAGATTATTTTAATTAATAGAACTAGGTTTTGGGCGCCACTTATCTCTGATAAGAATGAAATTATTATTTATATTATTGATCTCTGGGTTACACTGAAATAACACAATTTACAGGTTAAGATAATTGAATTAAGTTTTATCAAAATTACAATATTATTTAAATGAGAATTTCTAAATTTGGCCTGCTCAATTATATTAATCTACAAGAGACTCTATCTTTCTTTTTTTTTATACTCAACTTAATTTATATAAATTTGTTTTGATCTCAGGGCCGCTGTATAATGTTTGGGTTTGCAATTGGAGAAACTTATGTTTAATATTATTTTATAGTTATGATTTAATAAATATTGGTTTTATGGATTAATAAACAAAATTTATGTGATTGGCAGATCAACAGAAAAGGTTTAATGTTGAAAGATTATTGAGAGAGTTTTTATTATTAAAATTTGAGGTACACCTGTTCGTAGCTCGTGGTCCTGAAGTTCCGTCCGTTGCACTATAATCATAATCCATTTTTGACGATTTACTTAATATTCACTGCTTTCAACAACTTTCTTAATATTCACTGCTTTTGACGATTTACTTAATATAATTACATGAATTGGAGATAACTTGACCGACGTCTACTCTTATAGAACGTTCCTGGATGACCTCCCGTTTCGATTTTTCTCCCAACTAACTTTCTGGACCTCTTATCCCTTCTCTCCTAGTTTAGACCAATCATATTTCTTAATTTTAACATATATTTTAAAATTTAACGTCGTTTTGCAACTGACTTTCTCTTAACGGCACCAAGTTTTATCTTCTAGTTTTTTTTAGCGCCCTTGCGTCTTAAATCTGAACCTTTTTTGGGAATTTGTGGTACTATAAAGCAATAAATACTGTCAGTTTGGCCTTGTACATTGTAGTCTTAATTTCACAAACTTAATTTATAGTTCTCTTTACTGTTCCTGTTAACATATCGTTATATAAGTCCCCACAAAATTTTGTTTATTTAAATTGAGCAAGAAATTATTTAATATTTTACAATGATTACAACTTACAATAAATAAGAAAATTCTGTTAGCCCCTCTACTCTGTTAAATGTTTTAGTTTTAATCCTATTAAATATCTTGACAATATTATCAAAATTATAAATTTACCTCTTACATGAAACCTAAATATAGAACATACTAACAGATAGTACAATATTGTTCAATTGCATAAGATTATTTTACCTGACATGAAGTATTCCTTATCTTCTAAATCTTTAACAAACAAAATACAATATTAATACATTTGTTTACCTTAAACTAAGTTAAAATACAAACATAACTAGAAGTTCTGAGAACTGTATTTATGACCCTACTACTAGACAATACCCTTACCACAAACCAGTGTTGGTTTACCACCTTTTATACTAGGGTCTTTTATTGTTCTTTTGAATGCTCTCAGCTGTTTTTACTATGGCCTTAACTAACTATGCAATTTCACAAGTCTTAAATCTACTTACATGAATTTCAATATATTGCTGGCTTATAGTATTTTTTTAGCAGTTAACAATTGTAAATACCATGTATTTCGTAAGTTACATGATTCACAAGAATTCCCGTGTCGCTTGTTTATTAAATATGGCCCCTCATATAAGTTATAGAATTTAGTACACAACCCCATTGCCATACTTGATACATTTAATACCCTTAGTAGTACCAAATCCCCTATGTCGTATTCTGTAGCTGAGTTCTTATTACGTTGGACAGCACATTTCTCTTTCATCTCCTCCATGTGAATATATATTTCTGATGATGTTTTCATTTTTAGTTCCTGATTTTCTGAACCTCCACCACCTTCTGCCATATTCTTTGCGGTTTCCTTCCAAACTGAGCTTTAAATGGAGTCGTTCTGATTGTGTCTTGGTAGGTTTTGTTGAAGAGTGTTTCCACATCATTTAATATCTTCTCGGAAGCACGATGATTTTCTTTAATTAGTATTCTAAACAACTGATTTGTCTCATGGTGCGTTTTGATCTGTTACTCTCAGGTATCGCACGCTTGTATGTTTTATCTTAATATTTAATCTGGTTAGCTCCTCTATCCACCGTTTTGACATGAATTGCATTCTATTATCCAAAATAATTAATTTTGGTGTTCCTCATTAATAGTATCAATATTGGCTATTTTAGTTCTAATTGTTGCTATTTTATCTTCATATTGAGCCTTAATTACATGCTGATGGGTTTGGTTAAATTTAAATTGATTTTATTCCTCGAGTTATTGTTGTTTTTATTACCGATTTCTATCGTCTTTTCTACGAAATTCATAATGGCTTTATTGTCCAAAAGAAACTTCATTCCTAAATTACATGGTGTTATCAAGTTTGACACTATTATAAACTGAGTTTCCAACAAGTATGCTTCTATTTAAATTGTCGTTACTACCTGTTGTTTTATAGGTTTCGATGTGTCTCCCATTGCGCTGAACACTTTTATATTTGACACTCCTCATCCATAACAGTCTTTAAATTTGTTTTTATTATTAATATAAAATTGCTCGCTTAGTAGATTATATTGACTTCCACTATCAAGAAATGCATCAACAGTAACATCTCCTAAGTTCACTTTCAATTTAGGACAATCGGCAAGGTCATCAGCTGGTTATCCAGAAAGTTCGTCTTGTGCAAGTAAGTCAGCCGGCTGTGTTGTAAATATTTTGTCAGGCGCTGGTTGTGGGTTTGTTCCGATCCATTACGTTTTTGTCTCTTTCAAAAGGTTTGTTTTGATTCTGATTCCTATCTTCAACTCATCTGTTGTTACTATAGCCCATTGGCCTTATTGTCTTGGGTCGTTGACTCTCTACCCTCCGAACATGTGCTGTACTTGTTCCAATGGTTATATCGGTTACAATTTAAAAACTGGAATTCGTCAATTAGGTTGACAAACTCCTCTGCGGATTTAATCCCACTGGTGACTAACACAATAGATATTTCAGGATTAAAGTGTCTGAATAGTTTTTTAATTATTGGTGCGTCAGTTAACTTTGGTTCTAAGCCTGCGTATAACAATAATTATTTTTGCACGTAGTCAACCATTGTTAAGCTTCTATTAGCCTGGTACCTTCCAAATTCGAATCGGAATCTCTCTTGCGTTATTTCTTCCCAAAATTTCTTTTTGAACGCCTTAATGAACTCTTCAAAACTTTTAATGTTTGGTCTGCTTAGTCTCCTCGAATCTAACTCTTGATCCCTTAAGTTTTGGGTTATCCAATCTAGATCTGCCCCCTGATAATATTTCTCACTTATTGCGATTATTCCTTGTACAAAGGTCATTGACACCCTTTCTACTCCCCTAAACGTTAAATTTAGATTCACTGCTGGTCCTATAATAGTGTTATCTCTGCTACGAATTTCAATAGATTTAATTTGATTTTTTATATGTGCAAATTTTTGTTTGTTTGTCCCTGTGATTAACGCAATCTGTATTGAGGTCAGTAAATTTTTTATCTGTCTGTTTCAACCTCTGTGACACGTTTCTCAATGGTTTCTTTAAGTCCATTATTTACCGCGGATATTTTATTATTGAGTTCAACATTCTTTTGAGTGAGTTCCTCACGAATTTCTGTCAATTTATTATTAGTTTCTTTATTATTAGATTCATGGAGCTGATCTTTATGTTCAGTTACTTTGTTAGTTAAACAGATCCTTAGTTTGCTTATTTTTTAATTCGTTTGACTTATTTTAATGTTTAGTTCCTCATAATTTTTAGCTACTGTTTTGTTTGTTTTCTCTATGCTCTTGTAATTTTTTAAAATTTTTATTTACTTGTTCAAAATTTCTAGCAGCGGCCTCTCTTTTCTGCCCTATCTTTCTTTGATTGTTCGATTAGGTTCATTAATAATTGTATAATGTCTAAGCCTATACTAATGTTCCCATGTTTTGATCACTTGTCCCTACTGGGTTCTGGATCATAGTTTCTCTGGTTTCGGTCCTCTGCCCTTGACTTTCACTATCTCCCGACTTTTCACTACTAGTATCTGTAAACAAGTCTGGTGTTTCAATCACTTGCCCTAATTGTTCTAGGTTACTCATTTTCCCCTTTTGTTCCCTAAGTCTTTGACAACGTCTTAAAATTCCGTTATCAGCTTGTGACCTAACAAAATTCATAAATGTAACTAATCTTATGCTAACACTTCTTATTTCTTACACTAAATTTAATTTTTAAGCCAATTACAATAACCACAAATCAGATCAATTTACAATTTTATTTATTTATTTTTAAACTTTGATCAAGACTTAATTTTATTCTTAATATTTAATAATTTCTCCAAAGCCCTGCGTGCAGGTGCCAACGTATTAACGCTTTAAGCCACTCGTTGCGGCGCCAAAACTCTAATACTTCTGGTTAACTTTCATTGTAACAATTTTATTTATTCAAAGAATATTTTAATTAATAGAACTTTGTTTTGGGCGCCACTTATGTCTGATAAGAATGAAATTATTATTTTTGTTATTGATCTCGGGGTTACACTGAAATAACACAATTAACAGGTTAAGATAATTGAATTAGGTTTTATCAAAATTACAATATTATTTAAATGAGAATTTCTTAATTTAATTTAAATTTGGCCTGCTCAATTATAATAATCTACAAGAGACTCCTAACTTTCTTTTCTTTTTATACTCAACTTAATTTATATAAATTTTTTTTGATCTCGTGGTTGCTGTATAAGGTTCAGGTTGCAATTGGAGAAACTTAGGTTTAATATTATTTTATAGTTCTGATTTAATGAATATTACTTTTATGGATTAATAAATAAAATTTATCTGATTAACATAAAAAGTTTAATGTTCAAAGATTATTGAGAGAGTTTTTATTATTAAAATTTGAGGTTCACTTGTTCGTAGGTTGTGGTACTGAAGTTCCGTCCCTTGCACTATAATCACAATTAACTTTCGACAATTTACTTAAAATTCACTGCTTTTGAAGATTTTCTTAATATAATTACATGAACTGGAGGTAACTTGGCCTACATCTACTATTATCGAACGTTCCTGGACGACCTCTCATTTCGATTTTTCTCCCAACTATTTTTTTGGAGCTCTTATCCCTTCTCTCCTAGTTTAGACCAATCACATTTCTTGATTTTAACTTTTAACGTATATTTTGAAATTTAACGTCTTTTTGCAACTTTTTACCAAGTTTTTTCTTCTAGTTTTTTGAGCGCCCATGCGTCTTGCAACCTTTTTTGGAAATTTATGGTACTATAAAGTAGTAATACTGTCAGTTTGGCCTTGTACATTGTAGTCTTAATTTTGCAAACCTAATTTATAGTTCTCTATAAAGAACTATAATTTATAGTTCTCTATAAAGAACTATAATTTATAGTTCTCTATAAAGAACTATAATTTATAGTTCTCTATAGAGTTCGATATATAAATATAGTCAAGTGTTTGTGTCTTCTCTTTTTAAGTGAAACATATAGTTTAGTGTTTGTCTTTATTATTTTTATTTTACAGTCAATAAATTCTATGTTAACGAAGTGATACAGTAGTACAATATAGGCCTTCGTATTATATCATGTTTTTACAGTGTCAATTCCAATATACATCCCAGTCCTATACTGTACTACTGTATCACTTCGTTAACATAGAATTTATTGACTGTAAAATAAAAATAATAAAGACAAACACTAAACTATATGTTTCACTTAAAAAGAGAAGACACAAACACTTGACTATATTATTTTTCACTTAATATCAGTAATCTTCATTTGGTGAAGAGACATAAACCTTCCCGAAGATGGGATGTTGTGCCACTGTCGCATTAGCATAACATCATTGGGTATTGCAGCATCGGCATGAGTAACAGCATTCGTAGAGGCCTCTCTTTCCTCGCTATCGCTATCTGCTACACTGTCGTTGTGTTGATCCTGGACCATAGACACCATGTCATGCTCAGTATATTCTTTATTGTTAGTGCTGTCCACTCTTCCAGGTAACTTTCTTCACATCCTGGTACTCTTTGAATGAGCTGAAGGAGCTCAGTTTCATCATCCCGTGTTCTAAGTGGTGTTTCCATAAATTCGAGGCTAGGCCAGAGCTTCTTTCAAGATTTTTGCAGTAACGTGTTACTGATAATATTCCAGGATTTAGCTACCCAGTAAATTACATCCTTTATTGTAATCGTTTTAAGTTTTTCTAGAATTGAAAGAGAACAATCTTCTTTAATTAATGTTTGCAGAAGCTTTTTCCTGTAGCTCAGTTTTATGTTCTGCAGCACACCCTGATCCATAGGCTGAAGCAAAGACGTCACGTTAGGTGGGAGTAAAATTGTTTTTATGTCTTTACATACCAACTGCATCTCTGAAGGATGTGAAGGAGCATTGTCTATCAAAAGTAGAGCTTTTGCTGGCAGTCAATTTTTTCATTAAATTTTGTTACTGAAGGAAGAAATTCAATTTTGAATAATTCCTTGAAAATATCATCAGTCATTTACACCTTACACTGATTTCTGTAATGAACAGGGAGAGCATTCAAGTTCATATTTTTAAGGGTTTGTGGCCTGGCGGATTTTCCAATCACTAATAATGGTAGCTTATTTGATCCCATGGCGTTACCGCAGGCTAAAACTGTGAGATGCTTTTTGCTCATTTTAAAGCCTGGCGCAGAAGATTCCTCTGTAGAAGCAAGACTTTGGTGAGAAGGGCTTTGAAATTCAATCCCGTCTCATACGCATTATACACTTCTTGGGGTGAGTAATTTTCAGGGAAAATCAAATCTGTGAACTCGTCTAAATATTCTTTGGCAGCAAGATTTTCAGCTGATAACGTCTTCCCGCTTACTGTTAGTTGTCTAATTCCGTGCCTTCTCTTCCACATATCAAATCATCCATTTGCTAGCAGTAAATTCTAAATCACCGTTCATTAATTTGTTTAACTGTAATGCCTTTTCTTGTATTAATGGGCCACTAATAGGAACTCCTTTCTGCCTCTCTTGTGTAAACCATAAAAATACAGCCTTGTCAATTTTTACATTCACAGAAACTTTTGTGTGATGGCGTTGTTCCAAAAACTTTTAACTTGTAGCACTACAAAACTGTTCAATTTATGATACAGAAATATGTAATTAATGCTCTAATATTGTTCGTTAATAAAAAATAACGCACTTCCATCAAATGCAAAATACACAGTAAGTTCAAAATCGGAAAAGGCTATAGCCCCAATTAGTTCGGATTTGAGGTGTTCCACTGTAATATAAATAAATTAACATAACCTATGTGTTAAAATAACTGTTCTAACACATAACCTATAACATCAAATCAGCTGTTTTATAATACCATGTATTATCACTTATGTTTAGCTAAAAGGGTCAAAAAATAACTAAATTGCGTATCTTGCCCCTTTGGGGAAAATTTTATTTCCCATACAAAAAAAAATTAATTGATTTTAAAATTTAATGAATGAATTCATATTTGAAAAATCCTGTATAACATCAATTTCATAAATGATTGAAAAAAAAATATATATATATATAATATATATATATATATATATATATATATATATATATATATATATATATATATATACAGTGCTTGGTTTGTAAAAAAAAGGTACCGGTACTGTGGACTACTGGGTGGTAGTGGGAGTTATGGAACATTGAAATATAGAGTTCTAATATCGATATTTTCACACTTTTATAAATTAATCATTGGGCAAAACAGTAATCTAATTTCGATTGCTCATGGACATTCATTCCGTGGACATGATGGTATATAAATAAACGTTTACCATTACTCATTTAGAATCAAGCATGCATCCCTTTAGTATCCTAGTCAGGGGGTTGAAATTTGCCTATTTGTTTATTTCTATTAGTTGACTAAGTAGTTGGATAAACTGTTGAAATATATGCGTTTTTATTTGAATCTGTGGTAGTTTACAAATAATAAGCATAACACGTCAATATGAAAAGGAAATATTGGTCTCTATTTAAGAACACCAAAAATATAGTGTATGGGGTAAGAAAAGTCCCTCCAGTAGTTTTTAAGTTGTTGTACGTTTAATAAAAACATTCATTCTGTAATAGTGCAATCAATTTAATCTTACCTTTCTATAAAAAGATTTCATTTATTGAGGACAACTAGTAAACGTAACATTATCTTACTTATTAAATACTGAATCACAAAATTTAAGAATTACAGAGTTCTTTTCTGCAACATGTTTAAATATCACATTCACTTTCATCACTTCTAATATCGATTTTGAACTTTTTGCATTTTTAAAAATAAATCAGTGTACAAAATAGTAATCTAATTTTGATTGTAATTTTTAATTAAATTGAGACTGCTGTATCAACATTTTTCTGCTAATATCCGTTGGCCTAAATTGAATTTTAATGTAGCCCAACTAGGCTACCATTCAAATAATGTAAATTATTTCAATTTAATATTTTTACATAATTAAAAAAATTAATATATTTGATTTGAGTATACACACATGTTCACCAACAATTTTATATTTCTTATTTTATAATTTTGTCTTTACAGTTTTTTGAAATCATTATTTATTAAAAAGATAGAGTACTTGAACATGTTTTAAATCACAGTTTATAAAATTGTCCAAATTTTAGAAACCTTTTGTTGTATGTGCCTCCTCTTTTTTTCTCTGTCTCTCTCTCTCTCTCCTTGTTTTAGTATCCAGAGCAGAGTATCGTTCCCGAAGCAGAAGATTTTACCTACTTTCAAGGGTCAAACCAAAACAAGAGAGTGGTGCACCATCCAGCTTCAGAAACAGTAGTGAAGAGACAGTTTGTGTTAACAAAGACGCTCTGGAATCAGTTATGATGAAGTTTATTTGAGAAAAGCCTCTTCCGCATTCACTTGAAAACACTGGAACTGTTTTGATTGCAGTTATCAACAAGAGGAAATTCTTGGGATACTTCATTTTTGTACAGTTTCTACCCAAGTGCTCACAATTGTCAAAAACATATTCAAGAAATGCTTTAAGTGTCTTGTTTGTTCATTCAAAGTGAACAGCTAGTGGTTCGATATCTTTTTTCCCAAAAGTATTATCTTTAATGTCATTGGCCCAAGTGCTTCCCAAGCGCTCAACTATACGGGCCGAACTAGGCAGAGCTGTATCTTCACTACTTAACATCTCTTTCTAATTGTTTCTGATAGTTCCTCATAAAAGATAACTGGAAGAATGGGTAGTTATATATTTTTTCAAAAAAGATCAATTTCCATAAGTCTTCTATTGTTGGTAAACATTACAGCTTACTTATAAGATTTGCCTGGGATATCTTTGCGGGGAATAAATGTTTGCTAGAATCTGTAAACTTTTGTTAGCTTGGAATAAATCTACATATCGATTCTGCAGTTCTTCACTAATTTCTGATAGTTCTTGAAGTGCATCACACATTAGAGCTAAATCTAGTAGAACAATAGCAGTTGTAAGTTTCCTAAGCAGACCTTCATACTTGCATCTGTTCATACTATCACGGGTTTTGTCTTCTTTAACCAACATAAAATGGTTTGCTAGAAATTCTTAGTTTTTCTAAATTGCTGAAAGTGTTTGGAAGCTTAAGGCTAACCAATGTGTATCCAACCATTTTCATAAAACTCGTCTTTTTTGTTCTGAAATCCGTCAGTCTGGACACTGTTTATCACCTCCTTTGATGTTGTTAATAGAAGAAGATGAAGTAACACTGGAGGATGTTGCTGTGTTGACTCCGATTGATTTAATACCATTGGAAGTGTCGTGCATTTTTAAGTTTCTTCATCTAGTTTTGGTTTCATTGGTTTACTAAAATAATATGAGTTATTTTATGTATTTTAAAGCCTCGTACTGCGACAGGCAATTGGGGTCACAGATTACTATCGCAATTATAAAGAAATTTCAGGTTTTTGATGATTTAAGTAAGCCAGATTTCGAGGGGGAAAGAGAAATAAAATGGCCTAAGGGTTATGAAAGTAAGTAAAGGGATACAAAATTAGAGAAACTAAGCCATTAGCGGGGAGAAGGGTTTTTGTATGTTTTTAAGAATACTTTATATACATTAAAAAGGGAAGAAAGGGTCAAAATTGTTAAATTTTTAAAGGGTAAAAATTAAATTAAAAAGGGTAAATTTGTTTATTGATGTACTTATGTTTTATACAAAGATCAGTTGTTTATTTAAAGGGGTAAAATTGTTTATTGATGAAATTGTGTTTTTTACAAAGATCAGTTGTTTATTTAAAGGGGTGAAATTGTTTATTGATGAAATTATGTTTTTTTACAAAGATCAGTTGTTTATTTAAAGGGGTAAAATTGTTTATTGATGAAATTATGTTTTTTACAAAGATCAGTTGTTTATTTAAAGGGGTAAAATTGTTTATTGATGAAATTATGTTTTTTACAAAGATCAGTTGTTTATTTAAAGGGGTAATGTGGTTTATTGATGAAATTATGTTTTTTACAAAGATCAGTTGTTTATTTAAAGGGGTAAAATTGTTTATTGATGAAATTATGTTTTTTACAAAGATCAGTTTGTTATTTAAAAGGGTAAAAGTTATTTTTTGATAAAGTTATGTTTTAAAAGATCAATCGCTTAATTTTATGTACAAGGGATTAAAATTAAATGTTCAAAATTTGCAAAATCACATAAAGGGACTGTTTATTTTAAAGGAGTTGAAAAAAAATTTTAGTAAATAAAGACAGGTTTATTTAAAAAATGAAGCAGATTTGGTTTCAAATATTAAAGGGTCAAACTAAATTAAATAACAGTTTTCATTTAACATAATTAAAAATTATTTTTCTTAGAATTTTTTATTTTAGTTTAAATCCAGAAAGATGCTTAATTAAATTTGGATAGTAAAGGTGTAAAAGAAAGGGTCAATTGGGATAAAGATTTACTATTGACATTATAATGTAAATTTATTAAATAGAAATAAAGAGATAAACTTTTAAGTAGAAAATAATTGTTAAAATTTTAAAGAGCTAAACATAATAAGAACATACAAGCTGTGCTGTATTTTCATAAATTAAGAATGAAATAAACACAGAATTTTACTAACTTGCAAACAAAACACTAATGTATTTATTAAACAGATTCCTTACACACTCCTAAAACAAAAAGGGTCATTTCACCATAAAGATGGCTTCAAATGAACTCATTCCCCGGACAATACATACCCAAATGGTTATATCTCAGCAAGTTAGGCTTTTTAAATTAAAGTCCAGTGACTAGTTCTCTGACAGATTTTGGCAGGCCATTGCACAGGTTTCTAGTTCGGGCTAGGAACGGCTCTTTCAAAATTTTTACCTTGTGACGGAAGTGGGATGATGGTGAGGATGCAAAGATGCAAATAATAATAATAATGATTATAATTATTAATAATTTATGATAATAATTTGGTGTGGGATAGTTACTGAAACAATGTTAAGAACCACTGATTTATAAATATTATGTGTGTTATATGTATTAAATGATCTGTATATTTGATTTTTTTTAGTTTTTCATTATTTGATTGTTTATGATTTTATTAGTAGTAATATATGATTTTTTTTTGTAGGGCCTGAAATCAAACATATAACTAATGTATGCAAAGATGCAAGTATAACAATAGTATATTCAGTTTCTCTCCAAGTTTAATACTCACATCTCTGTAAGTAGCAATTGTTTTTCACTAGGATTATGGAATCCCGTGTTGAAATAAAAAAAAAAAAAACAATGTGAATATGAACATTTAAAATATTGTATTATAAAAATGTGCACTTGTATACAATGCAATACTACAGCTACACTAAAAATGTATATGTAAATACTAGAAATCATATTGAGAAACAAAAATTGATATTTTTGAAATAGTTGTGCCACCATAAACTCCATTGTAATAAAACTCCATGGTAAGTTGTAAATGTATATCTTGAGGACCAAGCAACGGCTCTATCAGGCGAATGCTGCATTGATTGTGTGCTGTATTTGTAAGCAAGAAGTTTTCTCGTGTTGCTTGAGTTACTGTCATTGGTGTTTCTGCTGATGTCAGTTCAAGTTTAAAGTTTACATTTGTAGACGCCCATAGAGGTCCACGCATTGTGAATAAATCCAGAGCCCCTCCAGGTATGCTCAGATTAGATACCAAAGTAATGAAGTGGAAGGAATATGACATTGGTTTATGAAGACACTCGTCATCATTCTCTCGACAAGTTAAGGATATCCTTTTACAGCGACTGAAAAATCAGTTTTGTTGTGTTAATTCCTATTAACTCATTAAGAAAATTATAACAAAAATTTAATTCTACCTGAATCTAGATTTTAAAGGAAAAGTTTGTTTAACAAAATAATAATACTCAATAGATAGTTCAGAATCGTCAATGACAGGGTCAAAAGACAATTTTTAAAACAATTATTCAGTAAATTTAATAAAAATGATGTTACATGCACTGTAATACTTATATTATGTGAACAATATAGTTTTAATGTACCAAAGGTTAGATTATGTTAGCTATGGTAACAGAAGATTACTTTCTATTTTTTTTATTTCTGTATAAGCCACATGTCAGAGTGGTTGTTTTATTTTAAATTTTCTCTAGAAAAATCCAACTCTAGGTCAAATTGACAAATATTATCAAAATACTTATTTTTTAGTTTTGATTATTCATGTTGTGACAGTAAAGTTCAGTGAAGGGAACAGATCTCACTTAAAACAGTATGCTTGTTTAAAAAATATATATTTTCAATAGTGATATAAAACTATTTTTTGTTGCAACTATCAAAAGCTGAACATTTAATAATACAGTCCATTTGTTGCTATTACACTACAATTTATCAAATAGGAAATATGAATACCTCACATCAGCATTATATAATGCTATCAGGAGCATTCAATAATCTGGACAAATGTTCAAACACCAGGAACAGGAAACAGACAAGAATAGTGAGATGATACGAACAACTCACATTTTATCATACTGAACACTAACAGCTTTAGTTGGAGAAGAAATATTAGGTTTTGGCATTTCACAATGTTCTTTACACAATTATTATTAATTTCCCATTAGATTTACCCATTAGATCCTATTGAATTAATGTACATACATTAATTCAATAAAACAGAGTTGTTGCTAGTTTAACATGTTCTCTGTGGCTGGCTATATACTATCCATACAGGCTAAAAAATATTATTGAATATTAAGTGAATAAATTTACTTATATGAAGTTCAGCCCTTAATGAGGTTTGAAAACATTTTAATTGTAAATCTTGTTTACACTTACCAAGATTATTGTTAAGTAAAAGCAGTTGACTTGTGAGTCAGGTTTATTATTTATTTATACAGGCAATGCTTGAATAACGAGTACCTTAAAATCTTCAGCCCTGTGTTGAATCCTGTCTGTTGGACACACATGTACTATCCATACAGGCCCGTTATTGAAACGTTGCCTGTATAAATATATAGTTGTACATGACTCGCAAGTCAACTGCTTTAATTTAACACTTTTATTGTAATTTTATGTCAATTGTTTTGCAGATGATCAATGTCTAACACTCTGTCTCAAAAGACATGACCCTTAAATTTGTAAACTAACATTTAATTTCTGTAAAAACTTTATCTAACCCTTAGCACGCGGGACATATAAAGGGCAAGTAACAGATTACGTGCTATTAGGTAAAAAAAATTTTTTTGCGAAATGTTCAAAGTTCTATTTAATTCTGAGTTTCTAAAGATGTATTTGAACAACAAAAATTATAAACTAGTTATTTTTATAATGGTTTATATCTTTACACATTAATCATTGAAAATTAATTTACAGATGTAAACATGTTTAGCTAATTCAACATATCAATAATTTCATTGAAAATAAAATTAAAGTAACTAATAAAATTATTACTCATGAGCAATAAATTATTCTTACAATACAAACAAAGGTCACTCACGTAAACAGTAAACAACTATAGCAATCACAATGCGAACACAAAATACAACACCGTAATACGTGCTAGCAGAGATTTCAGCCTTACGAGAAATCACGTTATACGCGTACAAAGGGCTAATATTATGTAAAACCAGTAAATAGATTTAAAGCCAGGTAAGGAAACAAGGTGTTTGTTAATTTTTGTAAAATAAATAGGTTTTATACCCAGTGTATCATTTGACCATTATGGAAGATATTCAATATCAGCATCATCACTTCTGTGTTCATGCTCTTTTCCCCTACTATATTGTGAATTATCAATATAAATTGTGTGAACAATTCATAAAACAATAACAATTGTGTGCAGTGAAAATACAATTTTTATAAAAAATGTACTCACAAGTCTTAGAAGGGCACAAATATAAAAACAGTCACTCAGATATATTACTTGCCTTTTCCTACAAATGGTCTCAAACAGGCAGTGCCTTCTTCAACAGCTGAGGACATATTAAATTGGTAAAAGAAGTAGAGCTACTCCACCATACACTTAGAGCTAAACCACACCCTACTACCATAGTGGTACGGGGTGGACAACTATATCATACACTTCTGCCATCCACCATTACATCAACTTCAATACACCATCCATATGACTTCTTTATTGAAAACTTCAACAGACTTCTGAAAAAGGAGGAGGTTCTGTATTCGATCTCTATGTTTTTCGTTCTCTTTGTTCCTTGATAATTTTGGAAGTATTAAACCAAACAAGGTGATTTTGCATGCAAATGAAAGAGTAAACCTTCGCAGTGGTCCCCCTATAGTTACATCTAAATCCATCTGATTTAGAGACAAACATATGCTATTGAAAATTTTTTTAAATAATTTTTTTGAAGCAAAAATTTTGTTTTCAACACTTTTAAGCCTATACCCGAGTCTAGATTGGGCCATTTAGTTAACAGTAGTTGCCTACACCCATGTATAGCTCGGGTTCCCATATTTATTCCTACAGCAACCTAATCCTCGTGTATTTTCAGTTTTGTCGATATCATTCTTTATATTGGTTATTCTACTTAACATAAAAATTGGTCTTTACCTTAAGGTCAATCAGAGTTTCCTTTACGAACAAAAATGTATTAGTATAATAAAGTCTGGTGACCCAGAGCTATATGACATTTGCTTGACAGATGTTGGTTTGGTCAGATAATGAGTGTTTTATCAGTGGGTGTTGTTTATATTTCAAGTTTGTTGTTTATTCTAAATTTTATCTATCCGTCATTTCTCTTATATAATTTAGTTTATGTAATTTTTATTTAGGCTTCGAGTTTGTTGTTTTTTGCTTTAAATTTATGTTTAAGTTATTTAGTTTTTTAAATTTTTATTGTTAGAGATGTTACATTTAGAATTAATGGCTAAAGACACTTTGGGAAGCGATTCAAATACGAGATATGTTGCTTTTATTCAGTGACATTGAAAGCGAATCTGATATACGCCGAGGTACAATCGACATATCTTTCATTGATGAACTGAATGGAAATAGAAATGACCCGAATTTAGAGTTTTCTAAGCTTTAAGAGAAATATTTCTAAATTACATTCTGTTTTAGCTTTAAAATGATATATAACATGTAATATTCATTTTCATCCCAATGTAAAATATGTGTAGTGAAGAACAGTGATGTACATTGTAGCTTTCATATTCTTTTTACATTTGTATACCAACATTTTTCAAAGGAGCATAATGCTATCTATATGTAAGTAATCAATTCATATGTATATATTTCCTGAAAGCTTGATTCATTCCCTTAACAACAATGTACATTGTTGTACATTGTTATACATATGCTATTTATTATATGTCAGGGATTTTTTATAATTTACCTAAAAACCTCCATGCAGATAAAGATGGGTGCTTATTAAGGGGCTAGGCTTCAAAGTGTTAATAAGGACTATAAACTATAAGGTAATTAATAAGCAATCACAGCATTTATGTTATATAGTATTCTACCACATATAATAAAAATAATGTATAAAAAAAGTAAGTATAAAATGAATAGGTCTTTTTATTTCTTGCTTGAGAAAGCTGCTTAGAAAAGGCATCATCAGATTATAGTGACTGAATTTCCCTCATTAAAGTGATTTTTTTTATGGTCTACCCATATTGATATATAATTTGGTATAACTCGAACGAGATAAGCCAAAATAAATACACTGAAAATACCATTTAGTTCATTTACCATAAGAAAGATATTCAATAATTCTTAGGTGAAAATTTCATTATTTCACTAAATATCAAAAATATAATTTAGTTAATTCACTATAAAAAAAGATATTCAATAATCCGCAGGTGAAAACTTTATTACTTCACTAAATATTAAGTAAATAATTAATTTATTTTTAATATGAATTGTGTAAATGTTTTCAATATTATATCTAAAACAGGCCTAATCTTTATAATTATCTGTGGAATTAAGAGATGATGAAAAAAGTAAATATTTACTTATATAAAATAATACTAGACACACAACTCGGTGTTATCGTATTTTCATCGCCGTCATTACTACTTTCAGAAGAACTATCACTTTCACTAACCCTACAGCCAATATTTTCCATTACTTCTTCATCACTGTCAAATAATACAGTATTTATGAACTCTGTAAAATCTTTTGAATCACGAAATACCTGTTCACGATTAGCCATTATAAAATGCAAACTGAACGTAACCTAAGAATGCGCGTGCAAATACTTCTGAATAAGAACGTAAACAGAAATAAAATAGAGATTATATTTACGGGAACACCAAACAAAGAGTACAGAAAACAGCTATGCATAACTAGACAACAACGTTACCTTTTATAATACAAGAAAACCTTAAAACTTCAGGACCTTGGTATTTACGGCGCTCAAAAAATGATGACGGGTAAATTCCGTCTTTGGTAGTGAATGGGTTAAAGTAATTATAAACTTAGAACCCATTATGAACATAAATTTTAATGTCTTTATTAAATGTATTCTAGAAAATTTGACATTAACATTTTAAAACAGCTATAATTTAGAAAATGGCAAACATTTTTCCAGTCACTTAAATAAATAAGATGAATAACAGCCAAAATTCTGATAAAAAAATTAATATAGGCATATTAGAATAAAATTTAAACAAATCACCAATTAACTCTAGTTGCTCTTCTAAGTTAAACCAAGAAAGAAATAATTAGATAAAATTAATAGTTACATTTTTTATTGTTAAAATGCATTATTTTACAATAATTTCTTTAAAAAGTCATGAAAATAATACCATAAATCTATTTGGTCTCTACAGTTATCAAAAATCCACCTCTTTCTGAAATGTTATAGGATGGGAACCGTGTTTTTAGGAAACAGAAAGTGAAGGAATGTTGTTGTTAATGTTTATTATTATTTTCTTCATGTGGTTTTCTAATAAACCTCTACTTTTTCAAGCCTCCAGGAGGATTTTATTCATGTGATCTACTACCCTCTTCCAATCATACTTCGTAACACTTTTCAACGCTTCTTTCACCAGGTGTAATATTTCTGTCATTAAAAGTAATTATTGCATAACTGAGTGAATACTTACAAAGTTACTTGCTGGCATGTTTTGAAACAATCGTTTCATTTACGAAGCAGACCAGCTCAGTTACACAATAAATACTTATAATTTAATCAGTGAATTCAAGATTATTACAACAAGCTACTTTTATTTCCGTCAAGGTAAACATGTTATTGTCTTTTGTAACATAACCTTTTATCTGAGTCCAGATAAATTTTATTGTATTGACCTTGGTTTTGATCAAAACCATAATAATTGGCAGCAGATGAAGAATTCGTGGTTATTTTTTCTCTTTTGCAAAGGAAAGTGCACAGTTCTGAGACTCCCTGAGTTACTTTGGCAATGAAAGCCTGAATCGTCTTTTACTTTCAATTCATAGATATTAGAGGAAAAGCCATTCGATAAAAGATAAATATAAATATCAGGGCATATCTCCAATGCTTCAAGTAACATTACAAGTTGCTTCTATAAAATGTGAAACTGACATTTTGCAGAGGGTTTTAGTTATGATGGGAAGGTATTTTCTCAAGAAATGGATTATTTGTTTTTCAGGCGCGTATCCAAGGGGGGGGGCGATGGGGCGATCGCCCCCCAACCCTCAAGAACTTTGGGTTAAAAATCGACAATATATTATTAAATTAGGACTTTTTTCGATAATTAAGTTATTATATATTCTCAAATATAAAATCCTAACTTTAATAAATATAATAATAATTTTGTAACATTGTAATGCTCTTTGAATAATTACAAAAATAGAATTAAATGCTAGTCTATGTTTATAAATACGCTCGAATTTTAACTTAATTTACCTAAGTTAATTCGTCTTTTATTGTAAATAAAAAATAAAATTTTAATTTTTAATTTGAAAATGTGACGCGTTTCCTCGGCATACCCTCGTAAACGTCTAAAAGTTTTAACAACAGATAGCGCTACTGAAGCTTAGTCTCGAACATATGATTTTCAATACGTAATTTTGCAAGCGTAATATTCGCAGTTGACTCCGGAATTGTTCGTGTTGGAAGAATAACTACTTATATTAATTAATAAACAATTTTTATAATAATAGCTTATTATAAAATTAATAATATTCTCTAGCCATAAGTGTTATCGAAACTGGAATAATTATTTATTAAAAAGTCTAATTTGCTACGAATCTTAATCACGTTACCGATTTCTAACGCAAGCGTAGAAAGAACTTTTTCTGTTCTACATACACGCACGTGCACGCCCGAGCACACATATTTTATATATATATAATACATCGATCGCCCCCCCCCCCAAAGCAAGTCGCTGGATACGCGCCTGTTTCTGCTTATTCATATTGAGTTTATCCTATTCACTGACGAAGCATGTGGTTTTACAAAATATTTATCCCAGATTACTTGTTAATATTGGCTCAACAGTCATGATTTCCCAAGCACTAAAAGATAAAGACACCACAAAAAATTAAAAATTTCATGTAATTTTAAATATTGAAAAATAAATCTGCTTACTTTTTATGCTGAGTATCACGTTTATAATCAGGCGGACAAGCTATTGAATTACATCTGTATGTCCCTCTCATATTTAGACAAACATCATCTTGAGCTTGACATGGATTGTTCTCACTGCATTCATCAATATCTGAAACAATTAGTTGCATAATCAATGAAAATGAATTCAAACTTTGACACTAAATAATATTTAGAGGCTCATTTCAAAATTGTATCTATTTGCTTTTGTTGAGATAACTTAAATGGTTACTATTGTGTCTAATTATAAATGGTTCAATTTAGAACAAGTTTTATACACATTATAAATAAAATATAATGTTCAACCAAAAACAATAAACATAAAAAAGAAATAAAATATATTTCAATAAACTTTGCAAATTTGAAAAACAATACATTTTAACAAAAATTCAGATTTTGTCAAAGATAAGTTCTGGTTCTATCTCTGATTGGAACTGTCCTAAAATGTCTATAGAAATAACCTGCATGTAAAGGAAATTCCTATATACTGCTTGTACAAAAACACCTGTAAAGGGATAGAAGGATCTTAGACTTTAACCATTCTTCTTACAGATATCTAGTGCACTTGTACGTTCTATAACATGCTGTTATTTTTATTTGGTGTTGCTTTATTTGTTAAAATTTATCAATACACCGTTATAAGTAAACTTTTTTATAAGAAGAAGTAATTTGCTACAGTTTATATAAATAAAATATTCATAAACTCTAAAGACACACATTATGAAACAACTCACAATACATATACAAACCTTGACAAGTAGCTCCACCAAAACCTAATCTATAACCTTGAGGACATTGGCAGCTATAAGAACCAGGCTGGTTTACGCAATATCCAATGCAAAGACGACGATCTTTAAATACTTCACACTCATTGATATCTGCACATGTCCTATAACCAAACATAAGTGGTAATGAAAACTTCCTTAAATTATTCAGCTCAGGATGATAGGCATTTTTTAAGCCAAAACAATTGTATGATTAGCCCTAATCTGTGAATTTCATATGTTTGCCTAAATAAAAGAAATTGAATTCATGCTCATGACACATCATTTTGACACTGGATATCCTAATATGAGAAGTTAAAAAACTGGATGTTTTGGAAAAACTGATGAATAAATCAAACACCAAGAATATCATAAATGTTTAAAGTAAAAGTACACCATTCTTCTTTTGAAAATAGTTGAACTTTTTGGAAACTTTTTTAGTATACATTTGAATATATATATATATATATATATATATATATATATATATATTGTGATATTTCACATGCTCCATTATTTTTCCATTGCACTGACTTTATAAAGTTATCCACACCAGAAAAATAGAGAAAATTAATTCAGTGATTCGACAATGGTCAAGTGACCGTAAGGTGCCTCATCACATATGGTAAAATTATTGCACCTAGTGGTGGAAAAAATTATTTACAAGTAATAATAATAACTTCATATATATATATATATATATATATATATATATATGTGTGTGTGTGTGTGTGTGTGTGTGTGTGTGTGTGTGTGTGTGTGTGTGTGCGTGTGTGTATAATCACTTGAACAATAATAAGATTCACCAAATGTAATGGACTATAAAATTCAAGAATACATATAAATATTCTTAACGCATATATGGGGCCAATGTAGCATTGAAAGTAATGATGAAAATGATTCTGTTGAGGCTCTAAAGTGCTCTGATTATGGTAGTGATCACCTTGCACAATCTTATAATTGTCCAAAGTTTATGGACGAGAAGGTTATCCTGAACATTATGGCTCAGGAGAATATATTGTATTGCAGAGACTAAGTAAATCTTTAGAGCTGCCCAACTAAGGGTTGACGGTAAAACCTACGCTGCTTCTTTGACTGCTACAAAGTCGTCTTGTATGAACTGTACTGACCTGACAATTAGAATAGAAGTTTTAACTAAACAAGTTACTCGCCTACTAACACTAGTCACAAATGACCCTGCTTTGAATTTAGAACATTCTGCAAACGCATGGCATGATTTGCTTCTTTAAATGAACTCATCTGCTGAGCACGAGGTGAGCAAGAAAGATCATGTACAACTATTAAAAACAATAGCATTAAACATGATTCAATCTCAATACAAAAGTCCCGCAGGGGGGTGCGGACTAGCCGCACCTACGAGGGGTTTGGTGTCCCTCGCGGTACCCTAGCCTAACACTACACCACTCACAAAGCACACACACACACACACACACACACACACACACACACATGCACGCACGCATGCATACACATACACATACACTAACATCTTCACTTAGGGAATTTGACTGGTCAGAACTGTTGCGTGTTGGGAGTGCTGAAAAGTCCAGAGTTTGACAAACTCTGGTCTGGGACGCTGATGTGAGCTTGCTCTGCCGAAGACATAAGCACGGTTTCTGGTCTACCAGCCGCTTCGGCCCTTGGTCAGGGAGTGTCGCCAGTGCACGGGTGTCGGAGCCTGTGCACAGTATTACGAGTTCTCGACTGATGCCCATCCAGTCGAGCTAAGGAGAAAATCTATATGCCTCAGAGTTCTGAGGGTTAGATATGATCTTTAGGTGATCCAAGTGTGTACCCATTCCTATAGTCTCGCCCGTAATGCTTGACACGATGGCTGGCTTGAAAAAATTTATGGACCTAAAAACTCCATCAATTATTACTAGTTTAAAGAGGACACCCCAGGATTCTTCTGACGATCCTAAAATTATTGATGCGAGTAAAATGTTGATGGTGGCAACGTCACAGACATTGCCATCACCAAAATATTTAATATTTTCTAGTGCTGAGAAGGGGGAAGATCTGTCAAACGTTTCTCCTTTCCTTATCAATAAGGCGATAACTGCTGGTGCTGGAGGTCCTGTTGCCTCTATCAAAAAACTACGAAATGGGACACTGCTGGTGGCAACCTGCAATGATAAACAAACGAGATCTCTGTCAAAAATACCTCTTTTTTCGATCAGGTCATGGTATCTGTGGCCCCCCCCATAGATCCTTGAATTTTTCAAAGGGGAGTCATCACCTGCAGAGATCTGATGAACGTCACTGTCGACGAAATAAAATTAGAACTGTCTTCTCAGTCAGTAATAGATGAAGTGCCTATTATGAAGACAGACAAAGGGGCGAAAGTTGCGACAGCCTCTTTCATACTTATATTTGGCAAACCAGAGGTACCTGAATATATACATGCGGGTTACCAACGGCTCTCCGTAAACCATATGTGGCTAACCCTAGGCACTGCTTCAAGTGTCAGTGTTTCGAGCATACTCTACTTGTTCGAAGCCGATTGTATGCGGTAAATGTGATGAGGAAGGCCATGATGAAAAGGAGTGCGTAAATTCCCTAAAGTGCGCTAACTGTGGCAGTGACCACATGGCGCGATCATACAACTGTCCTAACCTTAAAGAGAAAAAGGCTATTCTCAGCGTCATGGCTGAGGATAGAATAACCTTTTCACAGGCAAGGAAAATTTATAGGTCCGCCCAACCAAAGGTTGATGGTAAGACCTATGCCGCTACTGTGACCGCTACGACATCGTCCTGTTCAAACTGTGCTGACCTGGCGAAAAAGATAGAAGTTCTAACAGACCAAGTTTCCCGTCTACTCTCGCTAGTCACATGTGGTCATTCTTTGATTATTAAAGAACCTGCAAAGACATCACGTGATTTTCTTCTTCTACCAAGGGGTTAGGTGGTTGAAACAGGTCTGTGAATGAAATATGCATCTCCGGACAAAAGAAATCGCCTAGCAGTATTAAGTCTCTTGCGTCCAAAGTAGTACTACAACCAAATACAGCGAAAAGTTAGTCTGTATTCCAAACCAGTAAATTGGCACCAACTATGTTGGGTGCTAAAAAACGTATAAATAAAGGAGATCATGGTAACAAACCCCTCCGAAATCCAAATTTTCCTTAGATTCCATCCCTGAACGAGTGGATATGGAATCTGAGGAATGTAAGCCTGAGACGTCTTTGAGCGTTACGGGCAAACGAGAGCGAACCAATGGGTGTCAGAGAAATCCATTTCCAAATTGATAATGTCTGCAATTAGCAAGTCAGTGATACAATGGAACATCAACAGTGTTAGGAGTCGCATAAAAGATCTTAAAGTACTTGCGCGGGATGTGTATCCAATGCTTATATGTCGCCAGGAGATACATCTCCATGAAACGCATAATTTCCATTCAAGGGAGTATTTAGTTTTTAGATCGGACTTCGTTACAGAAGATCGAGCTAGAGATGACTTAGCCATCCTAGCCCGTGACTGTATCGATGCTGTTTCTCTAAACCAAATAACTCTTTTACAAGCAGTAGCCGTTCAAACAGCTGTCCCGTATAAAAGCACTGTGTGTTGTGTCTACTTGCCACCACAAGAAAACCTGCAACACAGTGACTTGGTGAATTTGATAACCCAGTTACTGACTCTGTTTTTATTGGCAGGAGATTTCAATGCCCACCGTTTGTCTTGGGGATCTCCGATTAGCAACTCTAGAGGTCAAGATGTAGAGAATGTAAGAACGGAACTGAACCTATGTCTGCTAAGTGATGGTTCGCCTACTCATTTAGCAGCACTACTGGTGGATGGACAGCTGTTGACTTATCGATCTGCAGCCCCATTTTGGCTACTAGATGTACATGGTCAGTGCTTGACGACACGTATGGCAGTGACCATGTGCCCATTAGGATCAATTTATGTGACTCCTCTTCCTGTTTTTATAGTCATCCATGTTGGATTTTGGGTAAAGCCAACTGGGACGCCTTTTCGAAATATTTTGTATCACTTGACACAGATTACCTAACACCCATTGATGCAATTGTTGAAAATTTCACTAAGACCATTTTGAATACCGCTGAAAAGACCATTCCTAAATCATCTGTTCACGCATGCCGTCCACCTGTTCCATGGTGGAACGACGAATGCAAAGAAATCCTCCGTTTACGACGAAGAGCTCTAAGGAGATTTAAGCGTAACCCAACAAATGACAACCTTCAGGAATATAAAATACTCAATGCGAAAGCACAGAGGATATTTAGGCCGAGTAGGATGAACTCTTGAGCACAGTACATTAGCACAATTAGACGAACAACTCCATCCTCCACAGTATGGAGGAAACTAAGATTAATTTGTGGTACTTCCATTCCGTAGCCAGCCATTGCGCTGAATCAACCAAATGGAAGATTGACCACAGACAGTGATAATATTGCTAATGTACTGGCAAAATCTTTTTCTAATTTTTCTGCTACTACAGCCTATAATATAGTATTCCAGAGACATAAACTGAAGGAAGAAGCAATACCGTTTACTGTTGGGTTGTCTGGCGACTGTCCTTTGAACACTCCTTTCTCCTTAGGGGAATTGGAGTCAGCTCTCGTGTCACCGAGGGATTCTGCACCAGGTCCTGATGCCATTGTATACTCCATGCTGAAACATCTATCATCATCGGCGAAACTTGTCCTTCTTCGAATATACAATCGGCTATTCGAGGAGCGGTCCTTCCCTGATGTATGGTTAGAAGCAACAGTAATTCCTCTTTTAAAACCAGGTAAAGACAAAACCAATCCCAGTAGTTACAGGCCTAAATCTCTAACAAGCGTCTTGTGCAAACTATTGGAGCAGATGGTCAACCGTCGTCTTATCTGGTACCTAGAAACTAACGAACTTCTTAGCAACGAACAGTGTGGTTTCAGACAAGGACGATCATCCGTTGACCAATTGGTTTTGTTAGAATCTGCTATTCAAGATGCCTTTCTCTCGCATCAAACACTCGTTGCTGTTTTCTTTGACCTTGAGAAGGCATATGATTCGGCATGGAAAAGAGGAATTCTGAACACTCTGAAATCATGGGGTATACAAGGGAATATCCTAGCATTCATCTCTAACTTTCTTTCAAACAGATCTTTCCACGTTCGTCTTGGAGGCGCGTATTCAAGCAGTTATACACAGGAGAATGGTGTACCGCAGGGCAGCGTGTTGAACGTCACGCTATTTGCCATTGCAATAAATAGTATCACCAGTAATATACTATCCGGTACACTGTTCACTTTTTGTGGGTGACTTTTGTATATGTGTGCCTGCTTGGTGTATGGCAACTGCGGAGAAATCTTTGCAGTTAGCAATGTACAGATTAGACGAATGGTCAAACGCTACAGGTGTCAAATTCTCTGCTTCGAAGACCCAATGTGTAGCATTTAGTCTTCGTGTAGGCAACACCAGGATCCGATCCATTATCTTGATGGTATTCAGCTTCAAACCACAGATAGTGTTCGATTTTTGGGTCTTTTATTTGATAAAAGACTCTCATGGATCCCACATGTTCGTGATTTGAAGGTGAGATGCAGCAAGAAATTGGATATGTTAAGAGTCCTTAGTGGTATGAATTGGGAAGCTGACAGAACTAGTATGTTTCGATTTTATCACACAGTTGTTAGATCGCGCATTGATTATGGCTGTCAAGCCTATTCATCCGCACGACTTACAGTTCTGAAAACTCTCGATGCTGTCCACCACTCTGGACTTAGACTTGTTACTGGTGCATTTAGAACTAGCCCGCTCCCAAGTCTTCTTGTCGAGGCTGGGGAACCTGCCCTTTCGAAACGATGTCAGATGATACAAATATGTTACATTTCTGGTCTTCGTAGCAAACCAAATCACCCGGCATTCAAAATGATCTTTAACAACATACATAATGAAGATTTCTATGCACATTCGACTGTTCCATTCGGCATATGAACGGTACGAATAATGGAAAACCTTGAATTGCAACTACCTACAATGTTTAAACAATCAACGTGCTATCTACCTCCATGGATAATAAAAGCATTGTCCAGTTATATAAAGCACGATACTCCTGATGTGGTCTACCACCAGGAATTTTTATCTATTTATAAATTCTTGAATTTTATAGTCCATTACTTTCGGTGAATCTTATTAATCACAATTAGAAACGCAATTAATACGGAACAACATACCTAAAACCCACTTTACCGAAATCATAAACATCCTCCAAATCATCATGGACAATATAATTACACAATCCATAAACTTGAACACAGAAACACACATAAAACAGAACAAACCTCATACATAAAATAAAAGACATAAACATACTACACAATTCAACACTACTATCACTCGACATAACAAATACCGTATGTACACCAACATACCCGTACCCCAAACGCTCAACATCCTAGAAACCCAATTAATACAGAACAACATACCTAAAACCCACGTTACTGAAATCATAAACATCCTCCAAACCATCACCAAACAAAACTATTTCACCCACAACTCATACTTCTATTCACAACCAGATGGCCTACCCATGGGAAGTCCTATCAGTAGTGTCCTAAGCGAAAGTTTTTTACAATACATAGCAAACACCAAGATACTCACAAACAATACTCACGCACACAAAATAATTTACTGTCACAGATGCGTCGATGATATCATAACACTATACATGAGGCAACTCTTGTCAATGCGAAAAACTCCTCACCTACAGTAATAAAATACACCCAAAACTTCACTTCACTTCAGAAATTGACATCAACCGATCCCTAAACTTCCTAGACCTAGCCATAACAAAAAGTCACACACAAAAACACAGTTTCAACATTTACAGGAAACCAATAACGACAGACAAACTTATCCACAACACCTCAAACCCTCCTATCCAACACAAACACGCTGCCTTCAGATCCATGCTCCATAAACTTAAAGAAGTCCCAATGTCCACAGAAAACATAAACAAAGAACTAGACACAATTAAATATTTAGCATACACAAATGGAAACAACACCACAATAATAGACAAACTATGGTACAAAATACAAAAAAAGCACTAAATTTAACACTACAGACAGGGAAAACAGATACATCACATTACCATTCATAAACAAAACAACAAACAAAATAGCCCGCAAATTTCAAATAGGTTACAAAATAGCATACAAAACTAATAACAAGTTACAATACAACACAACACCAACAACAAGGATAAACTACAAGCACCAGGCGTATACAAACTGAACTGCGACGAATGTAACAAATTCTACATTGGACAAACAGGTCGCAGCTTTAAACAAAGAGTCGAAGAACCCAAACAGAACACCAACTCAACATTTTACGATCACATAAAAGATACAGGACACAAATACACAGACATTTACCATAACCTAGAAATCCTACACTTTCAACAAAAAAGGACCACATCTCAACAAAGTCATAAATTATTGTTTAAGTGATTAATATTTATAAATCTTATCAGCAAAGTGAAATTATTTTCACCGATGGATCTAAACTGGACAATGGCGTTGGGTGTGCGTTTTATGCTTCGGGATGTAGTTACACGTACAGGTTGACCTCGGCTTGCAGTGTTTTCACAGCAGAACTATTTGCCATTTTCAAAGTGCTAACCATCATTCAATCTCGATCTTCACATTATCTTTTGTGTTCGGATTCTAAAAGTGCTCTTCGGGCTCTTCAGGATGTTTTCTCTGTCAACCCTTTAGTTGGGGACGTTTTGTGTGGTGTACACACGCTTCAATTGAGGGGTGGGGGGGGGTAACATTCTGTTGGGTTCCTGGACACTGCGGAATACTTGGAAACACAAAAGTGGATGAAGCAGTGAAGAATGCTACAAGTTTGGTGCCCATTACTCAACGAGTTATGGCATCTGATTATGTGTGTTTTGTAAAACATTTATTGCTTGCTGCTTGGAATGATAAATGGCATACCGTGATTCAGAATAAGCTGAGGGAAATTAAAGATACCATCCATGGAGGTCTTCAATTCGTTCAAAATGTAGGGAGGAAGTGGTGGCTACACACCTTTGTGTTGACCACTTTTTTGCAACTCATGGATATTTGATGCGTCTAGTACTGTGGTGACGTCTTCACTATAAAACATATTCTGGTGGATTGTGTTTATGTAACTAATATTCGTGCCCTTTTTAATTTAAAAGGGAGTTTGAAGGTGGTGTTGCCTCCAAAGGGACGATGCCTCAGCCATTGATTGAGTCATCGCTTTCTTACACCACTTGAACATATTTTTTAATATTTAAAATACATGCTTTTATAGTTATACTTATATTTCTTTTAATTATTATCTACGTATATTTTTTATTTATTTAAATTTAGTATATTTTATGTTCTTGTTATTATGCTATTAGTATTTATTTATTGTTAAATTGATGAATATTGTTGTTTTAAATATCGTTATTATTTATTAATTCTTAATTGTTCGTTGTTGTTATTTTTTTATTTACAGTTTTATATTTTTTATTGTTATAGATTTATTGTTACAGATTTATTGTTGTTGTTTGTTAAGTTTTTTTTTAATTGTTATATATTTATTATTATATAATTGTTGTATGTATTGCTACTTTGTAAATTTTCGTTTGTTTTGAACTTTTTGTTTTATTTAAAATTGATTGTGTTATTTTGTCTTATTTAAAATGTTACGTTTTGTTTTATATTTTGATTGGCAATGATAACCACAGTTGCTTTTCCCCAGAAAAAAGAAAATACATAAGCCAGATAAAAATATTCACAGATGGCTCGCTCGACCAGGAGATGAGCTTATCGGGGCAGGTTACTATAATGAATCAAACGGAGACTGTTTTTACATCCCAGCCAATTCCAATTCCAGCATGGATTCTGAGCTTTTGGCTATAAGTGCAGCCCTGACCAGCTGTGTGCATTTAAAAGGTAATTCAAAAGTATGCATCCTATTGGATTCGAAAGCTGCCCTTCAGTCATTATTAAGTAATTCTACAAGTTCATACTCGTTTCGAATATCAGAAATAAGAAAAACTATCCTAGAAGTAGTGGATTGCAGGAAATAATTAACTCTTCAATGGGTACCTGCCCATTGCGGAGTACCAGGAAAGGAAAAGGCTGACAAAATTGCGAAAATAGCCTCAACCATGGGACCTACAGATGAAGGCAAACACTCCCTGCTACATTGCTAAATTGTAAGCAGGGAAGTTTTCCGTAAACTTTGGTGTGAAAATTGGAAAAAGAGTCTACTGGTCGATACCTTTACCAGCTCCAACCAGAACCAACAGCCGCGGATAAATATAGGGAAGTAGCATGATCAACAGCATCTTCTGCTGCCAGAGCAAGAACCGGCCATTTGTTGACACAGGAGTACCTATTTCATTTTAATCTCACAGAGTCTCCGTTGTGTGCAGTCTGTGGTGTGGAGAGCGAAACAATTGAACACATCCTGCTGAATTGCCTTTACCCATTACCTACAAGAGACATCCTCAAACCAATTGTGATAAAATGGCGAGATATTCTAGTTAAGAAGAACCTGTGGGCCATAGCATCATATATATATATATATATATATATATATATATATATATATATATATATATATATATATATATATATATCGTGGGCATCGGCTACAGTTGAGCTGGACTCCTGTACGAAGAAGTAAGGAAGAAGTAAATAATCTGCTGGAGGGCTAGGTGGATGAAATAAAACCTTTGACCAAGACTTGTATCTCCCATAAAATAAATTATTAACCGATATTATCGTTTTGCATCTAAATTGATGAATGAAAAAGATGGAGAGAAACGGACTTCAGTAGTTCAACCCAGCAAATTGGCACCGACTGTAACGGTTGCCAAAAAAACTTTTGTCAAAGGAGAGCTGGTAAAATCACCCCTCTTAAATTAAAAAAACTCCTCAGATTCCATCTCTGAGCAGGTAGATATAAAATTTAAAGGATGCCGTCTGTGAATGTCCCAGGTAGTAGAAATATCACCAATGAGTGTCAGTTTATTCCATTATTAAACTGACAAATCATGTCTTCACTTAGTAAATCAGTGGTACAATGGAATATCAATGGAATTAGGAGTTTCATAGAGGATCTAAAGGTAATGACATGAGATGTGTATCCAAAGGTCATATGTCTGCAAGAGACACATCTCTATGAATCACAAAATTTCCGTGTCCTATTCATTACTTTGATCAGTCTTTGTTACAGAACATCGAGCTAGAGGTGGCATAGCCATCCTACCCCACTGTCTCTTAACTTGATAATTTCTTTAATAGCAGTAAACATTTAAACAGCTATCCTATGGTTACTATGAGTACATATTGAGTATGGGATGACAATCTTCAACACACTGATTCAGTTGATTTAATAAACAAGTTACCAATTCCATTCTTATTGTTAGGTATTTAACAGTCACCATTTCTTGGGTTCTCCGACTTACAAAACTTAAGGACAATTTGTGAAGAGTATAAGAATGGAACTGAATTTATGGCTGTTAAATAACATTATTTTACTCATTTAGCAGAGTCTACTGGTGTATGGACAGCTGTTAACCTATTGTTTAGCAGTCCTCCATTGGTTACTAAGACAAGTATTTGACAATTTGCATGGTAGTGACCATGTACCTATAAAAATCAATTTATGTGACACTTCTCTCTGATATGTTCAACATTGCTATTGAATTTTAGGAAAAGCCAATTGGAACACCTTTTTGAAATACTATGGCTATTTCTCTTACTAGAGCTTTGTGGAAACTACTAGAGAATATGGCTAATCGTTTCTTTTCTGGTATCTAGAAACCAACGAGATTCTTAGCAATGAATAGCAAGATTTCAAACAAGGCATTCATCTCTTACCTTTGATTTTGCTATTCAAAATGTCTTTCTCTTATGTCAAACACTCGATATTGTTTCGTTCGACCTTCAGAAGAAATATAATATGGCATGGGGAAAATGAATTTTAAACAACCTCAAGGCATATAGTATACAAGGCAACATTCTAGCTTTCATCCCTAATATCCTATCAAATAGGCTTTCCCCATTCTCCTCTGAGACACATTATCAAACGGTTATGGACTAGAGAATGGTGTCCCACAGGATAACATTCTGAGGGTCACAATGTTTGCTATTGCCAATAGCTTATATACTACCTTCAGTACACTGTTCTCTGCTTCTAGACAACTTTTCTATATATGTGGCTGCTTGTAGTATGACAACCATGAAAAAGATCCCTGCAAATACTGTTACACAGATTAGTAAAGGGTTAAAATCTACAGGTTTTAAAATCTCTTCTCAACTTGACCTTTATCTCGAAAGAATTCATCTTTGAACCACGGATAGTGTTAATTTTTTGGTTTTTAATTTGATAAATGACTTTTGTGGTTCCTGCATGTGCTTGATTTGAAGAATCGATTTAACAGAATATTGGATATTTCAAAGTTTTTTAGTGATACGAATTGGGGAGACCACAAAAATAGTATGCTTTGTTTTTATCACACGGTTGTTAGATCCAAGAATTTGGATATGGTAAGAGTTCTTAGTGATACGAATTTTGGAACAGACAGAATTGATAAGGTTCTATCGCATGGTAGTTAGATCGCTCATAGATTACGGTTGCCTAGCCTATTTATTTGTATGGTCTTCAGTTCTGAAAATTATTGATGCATTCCATCTCTCTGGTCTTAGACTTGCTATTGGTGCTTTTAGATCTACTCCGATCCTTATTCTTCTTGTCGAGGCTGTAGAACTTGCCTTTTCAAGATGACATCAGATGCTTCAAATCTCTTAATTTGTGGTCTTTGAAGCAAATCAAAACATCGAGCATTCAAACTGGTTTTTAACAACTTTCATGAACAATATTATGATTCACATCAAAGTATGACTGCTCCATTCCCATAGACATTGTCTATAGTGAATAACCTTTAGTTGCAATAATAAATACACAAAAACCTCTTAACCACAAACTTTCTTTAATTTACCCTAATGTACATTTCAGTTACAAAGTAACCATCCTCAGAGGTATAACATACAAAAACAATGGCTCTGTGAACCCTTTAGTTGGGGATATTTTGTGCGCAGTTCACAAACTTCAATTGGGGGAGGGTGTCAGGGTGATATTTTTCTGGATCTCCGGTCACTCTGAAATATCATGAAACAATAAAGCAGATAAATCAGTGAAGATAGCTACAAGTATGATTCCAACTACACCACGTTTTATGGCTTCTGATTATGTGTGTTTGGCAAAACATTCATTACTCGCTGCTTGGAATGAAGAATAACAATGTGTGAATCAATTTAAGCTGAGGAAAATTAATAATACTCTCTGTCCGTGGAGGTCTTCTATTTGTTCTAAAAATAGGGAGGAGATGATGGTTATGGATATTTGTGTTGGTCATGGATATTGATGTATTACAAGGCTCAGTCATTATGTCAGTATTGAAGAAATACCATCACAATCAGGCATATGGTGGTTTTGAAAATCTTAACCTAGAAGGAAGTTTAAATGTGATGTTGGGGTACAATGTTGCTGCAATTAACAATGTCATCGCTTTCTTGTTTCATTTAAAATTTAATTTATAAATTATAAATTTTATATAAAATATTATTAGCAATTTTATTATTGTATTACATATGTATATTTATATGTTTGTGTGTATAGCTATCTATTTAGTGTTATATTTTTGTTAAATACCTATTTGTATATATTAATTGTTATTTATTTTTGTTATTTATCAAGTGTTGAAACTTATTGTTATAGATGTATTATTATTATTATTTATCTATTGTTATACTGTTATTTTTTGTTACATTTTTGCTACTAATTATTTATTTTTGTTTATTTGTTTTAATATATTTATTTAGGTATTTTTTTTAACTAAAAACATTTGTAAAATTGTTATACTTGCCTATAGTAGCATTTACTTTTATAATTGTTGAGAACGGCTGTTTTGGGAGATGTCTCCCATTGTCAACTCAGACCGTAACTAACCTCAAGTTTTTTTGTAGTTTAGGGTAGGATGTTAGGGTGGGGATGTGTATGTATTTTGGTAAGTATTAGGAGTTATGGTGTCGAAAAGTGTATGTGAGTTGTTATATATTTGGGTAATGAGTATGGGAGTAGGGTGTAGTTTGAAATGTTTGTATATCTTATATTGTTTGGTTGTGTATCATTAGTTATTTTTGTTTTGATTCCATCTGCATGTGAACTACTAGTTTTAACTAAAAAGACTAGTAAAAATGTTACACTTGCCTATAGTAGCACTTACTTTTATCAAATAACAATACTTGAACAAAAATAATCAACAATACACAACTGAACAATATGAAATATAAAAACATTTCAAACTAGACCCTACACACATACTCAACACCCAATTATATAAAAGTAAGGGTTACTATAGGCAAGTGTAACATTTTTCCAAGTGTTTTTAGTTAAAAATTAGTAACTCATATGAAGATGGAATCAACTAATATATATATATTTTTTTAATTCTAAATGGTTTTAGATGCTACTTTTAATTGGTGATGATAAGGTGATGGTAGTTGATTTCTCATAAGGATAAAAAAATATTGTGAATTAAGCACATATTTCTCTTTTTAAAAAGGTTTTTTTTCACCAGCTTAGCTCTATTTTCTATCTTAGTTCACTATTATATTAAACAGTGAATTTATTGTGAAACAGTGTTCATACCTGCTGTCATTATTGAGAGTAAATCCTGATCGACAAACACATTTGAAAGATCCCCATGTATTGAGGCATGTGTGGTCGCAAACACGATCCTGCTCTGAACATTCATCTATGTCTGTTAAACATTTTAAAGTGAATTAAATATAAACATAACTTATCCTTGATATGTTAAATAGTACAGGCAGTTAAATAATACAGTTTAAATAAAAACTGAAGGATTTGTTTACTGTGTTGCGTGTGTAAGCACATGTGAGTGCACGAATATGGTTGAACTAGCTCAACATGGTCATGCACAATAACCATTATTAAAATTACATTGTCTGACTATTTCAGGGCTTATCTGACAGGTATGGTTATATTGGACTTATAGACAATTATTTTCTATCAGTTTATAAATTATTGTAACTTTTCAAAGTTTTTCTAAAATTTGTCAATAGGTAACCTCTACTTCCTCTCAGGATTGATAAATAAAACAAATAAGGCGTTTTACAACTCTGAGTCTAGAAATAAGCACTTAATATCCAGTGTTTTATTTTATTGGTTTCTGTTATTAAATTTTAGGGATATGTATGCAACATTGCAAATTTTTTTGGTCAGAGAATAATATATACATCATAGTACTTTTAGCGTTTCAAAGTTCATTCTTAGAATCATGAATATTTTACAATAAAGTAATTTCTTCTTAAAATACTATATAATCATAAACTGCCAAAAGAATATTTTCTTATATAAGGCTAAGCAATTAAACTAACAGACGTTAAAATATAAACTTAGTTTATGAATTTATGAGAGAATAAAAGATATTATAATAAATAAAACATGCAGGCTCTATGAAAAGACATGTTTCCCTAATTTCTTGCATTAAAAACAAAAATTTTTAAACATATTGTTTTTGATAACTACTGGATCTTACATAATATTTTGTTCTAAAAAATTATTTAGTGATATAACTATTAGATCTACTAAAACGTATTACTTGTATAACGTTTTGAATGTAATGTCAAAAAAATTGAAGCAACTTTATCCTGAAATTTGAGCCGAATTAACTTGAATTATTAATTTAACAGTTTTTCATAGTTAAAGTATAATTATATATATATATATATATATATATATATATATATATATATATTATAAATCAAAATTAACAAAATCCATAGTAAACTCAGATACAGACAACGTAAGAATTAGTCCATGCAGGTTTTTAACTGAAGAGAAGGCAATTGTAAATGTAGCCAAAAATGTGTAAATTCTTACATAAAAAACAAACGAAAAATTTTTCTATGCAGAGATATTTTTCTTATTTCTTTAATTTGAAAAAAATTGTTTAAAATATAATAAAGAGATAATTATATAAAATAAGTAACAAATCAAATAATTGTGTTGATCACAAATAAAATCCAAGTAAAAATATATTACTATCAATATACTCATCTTCATTTCTGTTAGGAATATTTCTATATGTTTGAGTACAGTTTTCTGCCATTCCTAATGTTTCAATATTCTCCTATGATGAAGCGTTTTGGAGTACCTCCATTTTCAAAACATCAATCGTGCTGTTTGCCAAAACTTTAAGAGTTCTTCTTTATATACCGTTAGCCACGCCCCCACCACTTCCAGACCTCACTTCCTATTGGTCCTACTCTTGTATCCTACTCTTGTATCCAACTACTTAATAATGTTATACTTTTAAAAATAACATTCGACTGTGTATTTATTTGCTCGTTTATTAAATTTTCCTTTTTTAACTTTATAGATTTCTAAATTGTCTAAAATATTTAAACTTCTTCCTTTATTACCATAATGTAAAATTTTTATTGTAATTTTCATTTCCTGTGGTGTATGGCCCTCTTCAAACAAATGTGTAGCATAATTTGAATAATTTATCTCATACTTAAACAACCTTATTTGCTCTTTATATCTGGTTTGAAATTTTCGTCCTGTTTGTCCTATGTATGTTGATTTGCAATTACATTGCATTTTATAAACCCCGTTTTTACTAAACTTATTTAAACTTTCTATAGTAAACTTCAATTTATTCTTTAATGTGTTCTTAGTTTTCATTCCAACTTCTATATTTTATTTCTTGAAAAAATTTTTCAATTAAAAACGTCTTTTCCTGTATATGTAAATTTAGCTCATTTCTTTCTCTCTATTTCCTTCATGGGACTTTGTATTTGATTTCTTCTTGCCCTAATTTTTCTAAACCACTTTTTTATTGCTTCTTTGTTGTATCCATTATTCTCAGCAATTTGAAATATAATATTCAGTTCTTCTTTATATTCTTTTTTCTTTAGCGTATAACTAATAATCTGTTTAAAAAATGCCTAAACGCCACTAATTTATGTTCTAGTGGGTGGTTAAATTTTGCATTAATAACATTATCAATGTAAGTATCTTTTCTGAAAACTCCAAATTCTGTTTTTTCTCCTCTTCTTTTTAGTTTTAAATCTAGGAGATTTAAACTACCATTATTCTCTTTTTCCACCGTGTTAAATTAATATGTATATTGTTGATATCTTTTAATATAGAATCTCCTTTCATTCTTTCAGTGTCTTTAACTACTAATAGCAAATCATCCACATACCTCATATATTCTAAACAATCGAATTTCTCTTAAATTTTTGTTATTATTCTTTCCTCTAATTCCTGTATGAAAAACTCACTTAATATTCCAGATAATGGGTTACCCATCCCTAGGCCGTCTTTCGGTTTATGTAATTCGTTGTTAAACTTAAATTGGTTTTGGTTTAAAATTATCTTCAATGATTTGACAATTTCGTTATTCAAATCCTTATTTTGGCTCTGTTCCTGTAATTTTCCTTTAATAATGCTTATAGTTTCTTTAATTGGTGCTGCTGGGTATAGATTTTCTATATCGAACGAAATCATCCTACAACCTTTAGTGATCTTGATTTTTGTATTTTGTTAACAACCTCAGTTGCATTTTTCACAGTAAATTTATGTTTTAGCAGATCCATTCCTTTTAAAAATTTTTCTAAATATTTTGCTAATTTATAGGCAGGTGCCGTTCTATAATTAATTATTATAGAATTATTATTATATTAATTCTTTTATAATTTATAATTATATTATTTATTATATTATATTATTATAATAATTAATTATTTAGAAAAATTGGGCAAGAAGAAATCAAATAAAAAGTCACATGAAGGAAATAGAGAGAAAGAAATGGGCTAAATTTACATATATAGGATGAGACGTTTATAAATTAAAAAATTTCGTCAAGATATATATTATAGAAGTTAGAATGAAAACTAAGAACACATTAAAGAATAAATTAAAGTGTGATATAGAAAGTTTAAATAAGTTTAGTAAACTTGGGTTTAGTAAACAGAGTTTATGAATTGCAATGTAATTGCAAAGCAACATACATAGGAAAACAGGATGAAAATTTGAAACCAGATATAAAGAGCAAATAAGGCTGTTTAATTATGAGATAAATGATTCAATTTATGCTACACATTTGTTTGAAAAGGGCCATACACTGCAAGAAATGCAAATTTCAATGAAAATTTTACATTATCTTAATGAAGGAAGACGTTTAAATAATTTAGAAAATTTAGAAATTTATAAAGCAAAGTTAAAAAAGGGAAATGTAATAAACGAGCAAATAAATACACAGTTGAACATTACATTTAAAAGTTTAAAATTATTAAGTAGTTGGGTGTAAGAAGCAAGAGTAGGCGAGCACCAATAGGAAGTAGGTCTGGAGGTGGTGGAGTCGTGGCTAACGATATATAAAGATGAACTCAAAGTTTGGGTGAACAGTACAATTGAAGTTTTGAAAATGCGGTTACTCCAAAATGTGCCAACAGAGGAGAATATTGAAAAATTAGGAGTGGCAGAAGACTGTACTCAAATATATGTAAAAACATATATATTTTTAGAAACAGAGAATTTCTGATGTTAGCTATAACAATAATGTATCCCATTGTTTTTTTCTTGGCTTTTTCAAACAGTTACCCTACTATAAGCTAAAATTACAGAGGATGTATTGAAATCCCTTGAATGATGTATACCTCATACTTTAGTTTCAAATGCCTACTTCGAATGTCATAACTATTATCTGCACAGAATGTTTTAATTAATAAAGTTATTGCCATTTGCTGTAAAATTGCGAACTCTAAACTGAAGTAGTCTTTTAAATTTAGTACATTAATTTAGTAGTGGTTTGATAGATTAAAAATTATCTTTTATTTATAAATGTATAAGTCCAAATATTAAAAAAACAAAGCATGATAAATATTATTCTATTTTCACAGTTTTCTAATGGAAGAAGCAGAAATAAAGTTCAATTCCTTGAAATAATACGTTTCCCAAATTTATTTGATGATTTCACACATAAATATATTTGATTTTTCTAAGATTTACTTATGCTTTTTTGTGACTCTGATTTAACTATATGAGTCATCTAATTTCTGAGATAGATTAGTTACCAAATTCGTTAATTGGAAGAATAAAGAAATCATTTTTGTAAAATACAGTAAATCTTTGAAATAATTCATATTATTTCAAATAATAGTGTTACCTATACATTGTGTCTTAGCTTCATTCAATTTATAACCAGGTTCACAGTTGAGAATGTTTGTACACATATAACCACCATGAGTGTTCACGCAGCGTTGATTTGGTTTGCAGTTAGCTCCTTTTTCACATTCATTGATATCTATTAAACAAAAATATTAGTTCACAATTATCTCACTGTTTATAGTAAAGGACTCCTTGTATTTGAATAATATAAATTGGCAAGTACTTACACAAAACCAATGTAAAACACTGTGTGTATTTATATTTCTCTTTAACAAATTTAAAATAATATATATGAACAATGAACATAATTAAAATTGGGAATAGATTATATTTATGTCCAACAATTAAGTGAAAAATACTAGTAAATACAACTTCATAAATTGAAAAGT
The DNA here is from genome assembly GCA_036971475.1 of Prosapia bicincta. Lineage (NCBI taxonomy): Eukaryota > Metazoa > Arthropoda > Insecta > Hemiptera > Cercopidae > Prosapia > Prosapia bicincta. The sequence continues at coordinate 42,115,574 of JBAIZL010000006.1, read as the reverse complement.
AGTAAAGAGTAAAAGTATGTAATAATATATTTTCTTTAAGTGATCATTTAGTAAAAAATTTTAACTAAGTCTTTGTCATTAATTAAGCTAGAAAATTTTAAGTTATTGTCTGGCATGAGGGCACTTTACTGATATCCAATTTCACTACCTACTCATTTTTCAGTTCATTTATTATGAAGGTAGTAGATGACAAACTGGTGATAGACAAGAGCTTGTCATATAATTTATAGGGAACAGCTAAAACTTCCAATGCAAGTAATCTCTTAGTGCAATAGCACACCAATCAGTATTTTTTATATGTTCATTTGCATTATAAAGTGTACTTTTACAGCAAATTTTTAATAAAAATACAGCTTATGTCTCAAAAGCTTAATCTATAAGCTTTATATCGGTTTCTGACACATTTGTAGCTCAATTGGACTCTTCAAAGTCGACATTTTTCAAAAAAAGCTATTAAAAATGTCACTACTTTTCTGACCAAGTATTCAGTAATTTACATTGAAATCTAAGAATTATCATTATAGATGCGACTTGATTAGTGAATTCATTTAGAAAATTCTCCTACTTTTTTAACTTAGCATCCGGTTACTTAAATTGAAGTTATTAACATAAATGAAACTAATAATCAATAATTATGCTATGCAGTACAGGTATATAAATGAAGTGAAAACATGATTTCATACAACAATTGTATATGTTAGTTTACATGAGATCTTTAAACACATAAATTATTTTCTTTATTTACTGTGCATTTTTAAGTTAAAATGCTATTGAGTTGAAAACGAGTTGAAATTATAAGTTAATAAACATACTAAATTATAAATAAATCATTCTAAATGAGTTTGTTATAATGAAAATGGATTTTATTTTTTGAGGCTTACATTCGTACAAGAAACAATTGTTTTGAAACGCAACAGCAAGTAAGCTCTCAAGTATTCACTTAGCTATGTACTAATTAATTATAGTTTAATCAGAAAATTCAAGGTGAATACAACAAGCAACTGTAAACTAAATGGTTTTAATTTTAGAAACATACAAATTATGTTATTATTTATACAGTTAAGTCCTAAAATAATTATTGAAATTCATTTTGTAATCTCCGATGCTGAATGATTTCATCTATAATGAGGAGTGCCTGTAGTTATTTTTCAGAGACCATAAGTACATGGTTAAAACTCATGAATTAATTTCTTTGTAAAACTTAAAAGATGATGAAAATTGTATTAGAAATCGTGTTACTAATCAAAAGCACATGAATAAATAAATTAGAAATTAAATGAGATTTTAAAAAGCTTTCTCAATTACACTTTTGCTATTACTTGCGACCAGATTTTTGTTAACTAAAGGGATTTAAATTGCCAACTTACACTTGGAGGAAACGTTTTAATCTTATGACTTCTTCAGTCTCTTATTTTTGCCGCTAGGAATGCAGCAGTTGTGCTTGCTCGGTACCATTTTTTTTAAAGTTAGAAGTGATGTGATCGAAGAGTATGTGTGATCTGTGCCATGTTTGTTCATTTGGGATGTCATTTTTATGTGTGTTGCTATGTCTATATATTTCATACCGTTCTAGTGTGTTTAATTTATGGCCTTTGTTGCATGTGTGGAGGATGCTCATGCTATTTTCCATACTTTTGCATGAGTGTTTAGTGTCCATGAAGGGATTTGCAAAGGTGGATTCAGTAGTAGTGTGCAGTGGGCTTTTGTGTTCTTTATATCTTTAAAGTAGTAACTACACAGAGGAACTAAATACCATCAAATATTTAGCTCACAAAAATGGATATGACAATTATACAATTGACAAACTACACAGAAAAATACTCAACAAGAACAGTAACAACAACACAAACAACAAAAACACGAACACAAACAAATTCATTACTTTCACATACATAAACAAACTCACAAATAAAATAGCACACCAATTGAAAAAAGCAGGATACAATGTAGCTTACAGAACAACATATAAAAGCCAAACGGCTATCAGACACAGCACTAATAACAATACCAACACATACAATAACCCAGAAGTATACAAACTAAAATGCAACAACTGCAATAAGTTCTATATTGGACAAACAAGCAGATCTTTCGCTGAAAGATATAAAGAACACAAAAGCCCACTGCACACAACTACTGAATCCACCTTTACAAATCACCTCATGGACACTAAACACTCATGCAAAAGTATGGAAAATAACATGAGCATCCTCCACACATGCAACAAAGGCCATAAATTAAACACACTAGAACAGTATGAAATATATAGACATAGCAACACACATAAAAATGACATCCCAAATGAACAAGCACGGCATAGATCCCACATACTCTTCGATCACATCACTTCTAACTTTCAAAAAAATTGTACTGAGGAAGCACAACTGCAGTATTCCTAGCGGCAAAAATACGAGGCTGAAGAAGTCGTAAAACGAAAACGTTTCCTCCAAGTGTAAGTTAACAATTCAACAACCTTTAGTTAACAAAAAGTCTGGTCGCAAGTAATAGCAAAAGTGAATTAAGTAAATAAAAACCAGCTCGTCATGAACAGCAACAAGATTTCTCAATATAAATAAACTATTTTGAATATAAATGACACAAGTTAATTTGAATTTTTTCATAACAAGGTTTCTTGACTCGCTGTTCTTCTGATATTGTAGAAACACAAAGCGTGTTAGCTAGTTATCAACAACGGCAAATAACTGAACTATTAGAAAAGTGCAGGATGATGCTTCATAAAATATGTTGGATTTGTGTTAAACTATGTGACCCAGTTATAAAAAGATTCTAAGAATAAACTGGAAAAACACAAAACAAATAACACTGCAATACAGTATAATACAAAAAATATTGATGCCATTTAAACATATCAACATATTCAATAATATATAAAGACTTCCCTATAGTAGTGCTTACATTTGAAGTTAATGAGGACGACTGTTTTAGGTAGCTCATCTCTTTATCAATTTGGACAGCAACTGAGCCCGTGTTGATAAAGAGATACATTCCATGAAATAGCTGTCCTCACTTAATTTTGTAACAAGTTTTTTAATGCTCTTGTATATGTTAACGCGTGTAAGTATACGCTAGGAACTTCAGTTTAAGCTTGAAACAAAAAATTTAAAATATATCATTTTTAGTTCCAGGTATGGTTTTTTAAATTTATGGAAAATTCAATAGGTCTATTCAATAATCTGAAAGATTAACTTGCTTAATAATTTTGATATTGAAACCATTC